>JAUMHM010125008.1:0-19493 GCA_032362435.1 Melikaiella ostensackeni | reverse complement strand
ATAAGCTGAAATTTGAATCGTCAAATGGGGGTGGGGGAGCTAGCGTATCTCACCCCCCCCCCCGTAACTCTGGCTGTAACTCTTAGGGTTTTGTGGCGAAAATTTTTTATCGATGGCGCATATAAGCGCATTTGCGGCGCAATTCAGTGAGCTAAAGAAATTCTAAAATTATGTTGGGGGGGGGGGAGGCTGGTGTAACTGACCTATAGATAATATATATCGCTTGTTTTTAATTCGTATGTTCAAAAATTCATGAATAGATACTGCCTTAGTGCTTAGACAATTTAAACTTAATAGTATTTAAAATTAAACAATTTTGATCTTACAGGTATAGTTTTAGACAATTTCTAGACAATATAGACGTTTTAAAATCAACAATTCCTGAATTATTAATTTTCCATGTAATTTTCTCAAATATGGACAATTTTTAATTGAAGCCTTAAGCAATATTTTTTCTTCAAATTCAACAATATGTGACTAACAATATTTATGGAAACGTGAAGAAATATACGCAAGAAATTATACGTAAAAGAAATTTGCATCCATGAAAATATATAATTTACGAAAATAAGAATTTTTTCAAACATATCTTACTAACTAGAATCAATTATTTCTTAAATAATTGAACTCTCTCCAAAATTGATTGAACTCTTTAATATGTAAAACTATTTTATAGTGGATTTTTGAATAGTTTGTGTTTTTAATACAGGAAAATAAAGAAGAAGGGACGTGAACGCGCGCAAAGCGTGCGTGCATTTTCTACAAATGATCTTTTAAGAGAAATGTCATGAATAATTTCAATTGAATTTACGTTCATAGAATCTCAAATGACTTTCACTTATATTATTGGATTTTCACGATTTCAAAAGATTTGAAGGAATTTTAACGAATTTCTAAAGAACTTTAGGGAATGAATTTTAATTTTATTTCACGCTTTGTGCTTGGTGGGCGCGCATTTACTGCTGACGTAAAACATTCCAAGCTCTCGTTTTTCCAGTTAAAGTTTAAAAACATTGAAGAGTTTGGTTTCAAATTTACATTCATGTATTGAGCATAGTAAGGATGTAATAACAAATCTTTAAAAAAAATATTTTTCTATACTTATTACAATCACGATTTAATTATTACTGAATGAAAGATGAATGCTATCCACTTAGAATGTTTATCTGACAAAATTAATACGCATTTGCATTTTGAAAGCTTTATAACGAAATATCCTCCAATCCTCTTTTTCTATAAGTATGAACTCTTCTATTAAAATAATTTAAAAATAAGAGTGGGAATGTTAATATATCAATTTTTCAATAAAATTATACTTTTTCAACTATATAAAGTGAAAGCTTCCTGAAATCTATGCTATGTCATGTGTAAAATTTTCTGATCCATTTCAGACTCTCCAAGATTGTTGGAATCCGTGACTGGTTTTGTGGCTTTGTGAAGTCTGACCAAAGTCGGACTGCTACTACTGCTGAGCAATGGGCAGTGAGCATCCAACTGAATTCTCACGTTTCACATAACGTCAACCGGGGAAGAGAATTCTTTTTTTATTTTTATACCGATGTAGTAAGAACGAGCAAAAACGAACTGAAAAAGGTACTTTTTTCAAAATCATGTGAAAGGAAATAAATTCTCTCCTTCAAAGAAACACTTTCACAGAACCTTCTTCAATATATCTCCGAAGTTCACACTTCCATTTTAGATTTTCAAGAAAATGCAAGTCTTACTGAACTGTGCAAGATTTTCATTTTATATTGCAGCAAAGTATATTTTCTCATATCGAAGATTGATCCAAAGTTCTCAAAAAGAATTCTTCAGGCGAGCGACGCCATTTTTTTCGAAAAACTCAAAGATGCGGTGGGTTTTACAAAAGATGCACAAGAACATGTTATAAACTAAAATTTGATATTATGAACCATTCTCGAATTTTTTTTTGAAATTAACATAGCATCATTATTCAGATAATTTGAAAAAAACTTGTGCTAGGAAGAACGGAATGCTCACAATATGGTGCTGCGAATAAGAATTTAAATTAACGAGTGTTTACAAAAAAAAATGACCCGGAAGCACTAACAAAAATATCATCTTCAAAATTAGAAAATAAAGATTTGCTGAGTTATGCTAGAAGAGCAGAGCTTAAAATAATCATCCCAAGTTCAAAACAGCTCTGTTTATTCGGAAAATATAAACACATTCATTGAAAGGGTTTTTAAAGATATTGATTGTTCTCGCCTGTAGCACAACTCAAATTCAGTACAACTTTCGTTTTTTCGAAATTCTGAAAATTATAATCTTTTTTCAGTTAGTGCAGCACAAAATAGAATAAAGCACAAGTGACTCGGGTACCTCTAGATAGCGTAAATTTTGCACGAATTTTCTATTAGATTGAAAAAATTTGTTTCGAGAGTACCTCATATTTAGTTGAGCCACTATAAACTAGAAATTCGAGTTTCTCACAAGCTCTTCTCTGACTTACTATTGGGTTATGTATATTTGTTTTAATGTCGGGGTTGAATCTTGTATTCCAATTCAGACAAACTTACACTTATCCAATCTAAAGTTTGCATACATATGTATTTACGATGACAATACAATATTCTGTCCTTGAGTTGGTCATTTCGTCCTCTGCCTTCATAAAGCACCATTCCCCCCGGATTTTGATACTTGTGGAAAACCCCAACAATATGAATATCCATGAAAAGGTTTTGGAGAGTAGAGTTCAAATGAGGACATTTCATAAATTGTATATATATATATATATATATATATACACATACATAATTAAAAAAATTTTTGTTTCAAGAAATCCTTTAATCTCACCTTAAGCTTCTTGTCCCACCATCATGTACTTGACTGCTACCCAGTGCACGGATGGTGGGGTGAATAAAGAAACCACGCTAATCAATATATCACATTATACTAATATGTCATATCAGATCACATAAATGCATTTGAAAAATACATTCGTGACTGGTGGTACATACCGGGGACAAACTCGGTTCTTCTATCATCAGCCACTGACTATTTGAAGTGCATCTTGAGCTAAAGATGTTGAAATTATAAAACGATATTTGAAACTTTTCGCGATGTTTTTTGAGATAAAATTTACCTCTGGATCATGAAGTTTTGGTCGCTTACTTCCTGATGGTCTAGGAAGTTTCATATAATGCGACACATGTTTGATAGAACCGCCTTTTGAGCTGCTGCCAGTACTCTGCTGATTCCTAGATGTTCAAAATGTGCAATGCATCTTGCATGCACATTGTCTGTAGCCAAAATTACAATATGATGAACAGATGAATGTTCCTCACTCCTCCATATTATGTTTACTTCATGCCTTAGCTGGATATACTTATGGATCTTGGTTTTATAGGTTGCCTGTAAGTTTCGGTTAAGTAGTGGACAAGCAATGTCGATGATATGGGCTCTTTCACCTTTTTTCTCACGGATCACGATTTTGGGTCGAATGTTTCAGATACAGTAATCCGTCTGGATAACTAAGTTTCGGGTAAGTTGATGTACGATGCCCGCTACATCATTATGTCTGTGGTTGTACTCACTTGAAGCCATTACCCGATAACAATCAATCATGTGCTGGATGGATTCGTTGATATTTCCACACAATCGCCACATGTCAACCACGTCTTGATGTAACACGTGGTTGCGATAGTTTCTGGTGCTGACGACTGTGTCCTGAATCACTATCACGAATCCCTCCATTTCCGAAAACAAGACGTCCCTTTTCTGCCTTTTGGATGCCTCTCTATTCAATTTATGCTGCTCTAAGAGTGCTTGCCGTGGATAGCTTTTTATCTTCATTGCGTTTCTAATTCCTGTCTGTTGTCTGCCTTAATATTCAAGACCTCTTCTGAGGACAAGTTCAAGGCTGTGTAATCGAGATCCGTTTCACAGATGGTATTGTAAGGCGCAACATCTTGTTTGCTGCTAAAATAGTCTTGCATCTGTATAATTTGTAGTTTAAACAGTTGCTTGAAATCTACAACTCCCAGAACCTCTATACGTCATGGTAGAACTACCCTTTCAATCGCCGAATCACTATGGTGCACTCAGTGCCTAGTCATTTCAACCCGAATGGTTCGGTTCATTCTTTCAAGGTCGGTGTTCGACCATTTGATAAGCCCAAAAGAGTACGTGAGGACAGGGAAAGTACAGGTGTTAAGAGCCCTGATTTCATTAGCTGAATTGAGAGAACTTTTTTGAACCAATCTTAGTCTTGTAGTGAAGGCAGCTATTAGGCTTTTCTTAAGTATGACATGCTGAATACCCCTAGATTCAAGAATTCCCATATATTTGTATGGCTCACCCTCACCCATCGCCTCAATATGATCCTGAACCTCATTTTCCGATTCTGCGGTCCCTAATTCTCTTCTGATAAAATCCAGTGTTCTGCATTTATCTAGTGCAAACTCCATGTGGATGTCATTAGAAAAATAATTTGTGACTTGGTTCACTTGCTACAGATTCTGGTTTGAACCAGTGTGTAAGTTTAGGTTATCTATGTAGAGAAGATGTGTCAGTTGATGAGCATCCACACTATCACGTATTCCAAACGCAATGAGACATGCTATTTAGTGTTTAATGAATTCAACACTAAACATGACCATAAATACTGAAGGAGTTTTTTCAAAGGATACCCGTCAAAATACAAATTAATCTAGTTATTCTTGCTTGCGCATGATACATACTTGATACTTGTTTCTTAAAGCATCTTCGCACGACCTAAAAAGGCAATGATACGTGGGCAGATCTTGTAAAGTTTTCAAACTTCAAGCAAATAGTCATGTGCTACGGAAGGGAACGCTTGCTTGTAGTCAGTGTAACCCATGTGCAAGTTTCTTTGATATTTTCTAGCTTGCTTCATAGCCACAGCATCAACTGTGACTAGACCTTTACTGCCCCGCGAGTTTTTGCATCATTCTTTTTGTTCTTCTGTTAAGATCTTATTCCTGTCGCAATGGGAGTAAACTTTATCTGCAATCATAGCTGTAAGACACTTATTAATCATTGAGAGACAGGCTATTGGTCAAAATTAAGATGGATTTTGAGCGACTGGAATCTTAAGCGTCAAATACGTAGTACCTTTGAGCATAAAGGCTGGCATCAGATTTGAACGCTCGATGATCTTTTGAAAACACCTCGCCAATGCAGGATGCGCACTCGTCAGACATTTATACCAGAGATTGTGCGTCATATCCAGATCTGGTGCTCCAGTTACTTGCCTTTTTCAAAACCGCTGAAACATCTGAGTCTGTGATGTTAGTAGGCACCATCACAGGGTTATTGCTTGCCCTTTTCTTCTCCAATTGAAACCACGCAGCGCCGAAGCTGCTTTTGTTTGTTTTTGCCCAAACACCTGACCTGTAATCAGCCATGTCTTTTGATTAAGGATCTACGATGCCTTGCTGTATGTTTTGATCTTTACTTAATTCACGATAGAACCTTCTTTCATCCACTTGAAAGGTTCGATTTTACGGTCTTCTTGCATTACCTTATCGTACCGACGTAGCCTAGCAGTAAGAGCATGAATTCTGTGCCGTTCAGTGTCTATAATCTGCTCGAATATTGCTGTTGTCAATATCTCGATTTTCCAAGAGGAGATGATTTTCGTACCATGGTGTATCAGTCTTTTGGTTCTATTTCCTCTGTTATATCAAGTATATGGATTCAATTCGCTTCTTACTTTGCTAACATCCATATCCAATCTGATTTTCCATGGTAGATCTTGTTCTTTTCTTTGAGCAAATGCTGCATATGTAAGTCTAGTTCTACGGCCCAAAGTTCTAGCGACCACCACAACTGCACAGTACACAATAGTTTAAACCTGTAAGGCAGTTAGTTCTGCGTTTCAATGCATAGGAAAAACCTTATTGTTTAGGGGTCCTATCAATGCATGCAGATTCCTCGTGATAAACGTCTTTGGAAAAAAATGTTTTTGTGCTAATTCTACATCTCCAAAATCTGGTAAAGATTTACCAGAATTTCTCTCAAGGTGCTACGGTTTTCCAGGGATTTCGCTGCTTACATCAGCGGGAACAATACTGTCCGGATGTAGTTCTAGTGGATCCCGTACTTGATCTAGATTATCCCTAGCACCGATGCCTTCAGCTCCAATTAGCTTTTCGTTAACCATACCTTCCAGAGGGAGCTCATAATTAGGAAGTTGTTATTCTACTTCCATTTTGATGGTACCTCAGATTTAAATAAGAAAAAAATTATATCTAAGACGTAAGAAGGTTACAGCTTAATATGTCGAAAGCTTCTTTTTTAGTGGGATTTTTGTACGTATTTTTATTTCTTTCATTGTTATTATTATTGCATACTCGAGCCATTTTAATGAAACTTTATGTACCTACGAGACTCTCAAAGTGAGAAATTTCTCGTGACGATTTGCTATATAGTTCTTACACTACCGTCGGAAATTATCTACGTGGCTAGAGCGAGCGGCACTCGAAACCACTGCTGACTTAAAAACACTATAACTCGGTCGGGAATAAAGCTAGGCATAGAAAAAAAATGGTTAGGATGACTATGAAATTTTACGTCGAGTGACCCCCAGAAGAAATATTTGTGAAGTTATGAAGAGGATATATCACGTGAGAATTTTTTGTTTAATTCAAGAAATTCTCGAATTTTGTTCCTCGACTTTAGCTCGTAAACTGATCTGCGGGAGTTGTAGCAAAAATTTGAAGTTCACAGGACGCGATCTAATAAAACTTATCTTCTATTTGAGTCCATGAAACTTCAAAAATCTCCACGGGTTCATAGCATGCGATTGAAAATGTCCAAGCGTGTCCGAGTCGAGTCTCAGTCGACAATCACTGCTGTCGGCCGCAAAAGTGGTGATCGCCGAGAATTTCTTGGATTTTGTACCTCAACTTCAACTCATGCTATGACCTATGAAAGTTGTGGCAAAAATATAAAATTCACAGAACCTATTCTTTGGAATCTTATCTTTAATTCAAGCCAATAAAGTTTAAAAGTCTTCAGGGGTTTTCAAGATATGACTCAAAACGTTCAAGCGTGTTTGCGTCGAGTTGCAGTCAAGTACCTCGACTTAAACTTTCGTTATGACCTAGGAAAATTGTGGCGAAAATCTGGAATTCACAGGACCTTAAAGTCTCCTCTCATTGAAATTTAAGTTTCAATTCAAGCTGGAGAAAATTCAAAAAAACTCTCTACGGATTCCTAAAATATGACTTGAAATGTTTAAGCATGTCTGCATCGAGTTTCAGTGGACTCCAGCAGCGAGGCCGGCTGACAGCGGTGTTCGCCGATTGAAACTCGACGCAGACACGCTTGGACATTTTAAGTAATATCTTGGAAATTCATATAGAGTTTCTCAGTTTTTTCATCTTCAATTTCAGCTAAGATTCCAAGAATTAGGTCCTGTAAATTCCAGATTTTGGCCATAATTTTCTTAGGTTATGACACGAGTTGAAGTCGAGGTACTCGACTAAAAGTCGACGCAGACACGCTTGGACGTTTTGAGTCATACTTTGGAAACCCTCGAAGACTTTTTAAGCTCTATCAGCTTAAATTAAAAATGAGATGTCAAAGAACAGGTCTTGCAATTTTCAAATTTTTGCCACAATTTTCCTTGGTCATAGCACGAGTTGAATTTGAAGCACAAAATCCAAGAAATTCTGGATGATTACCGCTTTCGCGGCCGACAGTAGTGATCGTCGACGGAGAATCGACGCGGACACGTTTGGACATTTTCAGTCATTATCTTAGAGAACCTTCAAGATTTTTCGAGTTTCATTAAATCAAAGTGAAGATGACATTTTGAAGATTGCGTCTTGTGAGCTTCCAACTTTTTCTGGAACTCTCACAGAATTTGCACGAGTTGAAATCGAGGAACAAAATTCAAGAATTTCTTGATTTTTTTTTCTGAAAAGCTTCTAACATGTTATGTGCTCTTCAAGGATTCAGGAGCATATCTCATAGAGGTCAACCGATGTAGAATTTCATAAGATTTTCAACCGTTTCCTTTAAAAATGTCTGCCCTTATTTCCGAACGATTTATCGTGTTTTAAAGTATTTAGTTATTTTTGGTGCCACTCGAGCAAGGCGTGTAGATCATTTCCGACGTTACGGTAGAGCACGACACACGAGTTATTAATGAAAACGCCTGTTTTCGAAATTCTATGGCCGCAAAGAATTTTCTCTAGTTGCTTAAATATTGTTTTCTATATTAAGTGATTGCACCTTCCCACCCTGTTCGCTCTCCTACAGGAAATGTATGTCGAGCTGATGGAGAAAAATTGTGTTTTGCAAATGAGGAAATTTAATAGCGTACTCTCTGCACTATTGTCACGCATGATGTTCATTAAAATAACTAGAATTTCTTCATTTTGAAGAACGTAGCTAAAAGGTAATGCATTGTGTAATTTAAGTAGAAATGCTGAACGGTGTTGCGTCCAATTAACCTTATTTCACAAGAAAAGCAAAAGACATTTTTAGAAAAAAAATAACAACCGATTGAGTTTTTTTTCTTGTGTAGATGGCTGGATCATTTTTAAATACTTGCTAAAATCCTATAATAACCGTAAAGTGGTTCAAAAAATTGAATTCTTAGTATACTTCATTCATTTAGTCTCAATTCTTGTTTAATTTAATAATATTTGTTTACATACAATTAATAAACATTCAAGGAATAAATTGCAAAAAAAAATTCCCTAGAATGGATGTAAAAAAGCGGGAAAATATGATTTCTGAAGTTTTCCCTGATTCAATTGAAAGTATGACTATTTGGATTTCATTACAACGACTCTAAATGCAGATGATGTTTAGAGACTGTGGATTTATCATATGACTGTTTCACGTAAAGGTGTTAAAGGATTCAGTTTTGAAATGACAAAGAAAAAAATATTTATTTCTTAAAACTACCAGAACTGTTTCGATTTAAAGGCATCATGAAAGCAGCGACATTTCTTGGACAACGAAATATCGACAGCTAATATACGAGTATTTCAACGATGTGCGAGTTCATATTATATTAAAACCGTTCCCTTCCGAGTAAAAAAGGTACCATTGGATGAAGTACGGATAAAGTCCCTCTAAAGTACTGGATATGAGACAAATCAGTACTTTAGTACCGACTTAAAAAAAAAAAACTTGAGTCCAAATAGGGGTAAAAGCACTAGAAAAGTTTCGCTTTAATTATATCGAAATTTTTACAAGTACTCATGAGAATTATGTCCCAAAAAAGTACTGCTGAATCAGGACTAAGGTACAAAAAAAGATCAAAATATGTCCCGTGTCACCAAAAACGTTTGAGGATAAACGTACTGAATGAGTCTCACATATATTTCTTTGTTTTAAATTCTTCAAGTTCTAAATAATTTTTGGGGCCGAAGTATTAGAAAAGTAACAGTTTATTATTTTTTTCCGTAAATCTCGACAAGTGCTCATGTGATTCATGTTCAAAGAAGGTCCTACTGAAATATAACTTAAGTACCAAGAAAGTTCAAAACACGTCCTGTTTTAGCAGAACTTTTCTAGGACTTAATTGCCGGGAAAGTCCTACCTGATATTTTTTAAGTTTTACAAGTTCCAAATAATTTTTATAATAAAAGTACAAGAAATTTTCCATTCTATTCTATTTTTTAAATTTTTGACAAGGGCTTAAGGAACTCATGTTCCAAAAAGGTCCTACTGAAATACAACTAAAGTACCAGAAGAGTTTATAACAAGAAGAGTGATGCCTGCAACAAAAGATTTTGAATACTCATGGGCCTTTGTGAAGAACTTTGCTTAGTGGATGTGGTTTGGATAAAGAGTATTGGGGTAATTGGTTGAGAGATTGATCAGCGACCCGTGTCGGAGGGGTTTGTATAAAGAGTGTGTCGTTTGAATGAGCGACACACGACTTCTAGATTGATATAAAACCTATCCTTCCTCATACACGTTCTCAGAAAAGGATTTGTATCAATGGTATAGTAATAATAAACAAATATTCATTAGAATTAAGAAATGTTGTAATTTTTATTTCTTCATATTTTGAACTAAGAAGACTTCTAATTTGATGATTTTATATGATTTGAGTAGTTTTATTAAAAGTCAGCAATACACGGTACCACTGACAAGGTTAACATATCGTGCAAGGGAATTCTTGTAAATATAATAAAATAAAATAAGCGATTAAAATGCTTTAATATTGTAGATAGTTGACTTTTGAGTTAACCAAATTATCAGGATTCTTCAGAATATTTGTGTGACCTGCCTCATTGTCGTCAAAATTGAACGGTGTTAAGCACTTAGAGAGTTTAGCGAGGGTGTGGACGCGCAAAATGAAATAATTTGGTTACCACCCAGACTCGACATCGTGTATAAGCTAGGCCATTCCCAAGTGACTTCGTCAACGCCATGCTGGCACTCTCGCCGACGAAAGTGGGTTAAATCCAAATGAGTAGACCGTGTTTCTGTTTTTAAGAGAGACTAAAGTCTCAGCTACGCCCGGGGATTCAGAAGTTTTAAAGTTAGAATTCAAAAGGTGTTGATATTTGATACGCTCTTCTTTCACTTTTTCTTTAAAAAAACTTTACCGCGGGAAAAACGTTCTCTGTACTTTTGTCAACTCCGCATATGACACGTCATTTCCATTTTATGGCTTGTACGCGAATAAAGGAAACGTCCTCGCCTTACCAAACGCAACGAGAAGAGTATCGAGACGAAAGGTACCTGGGTAATGCAGCGTAAAATCCACGGAAAGAGAAAATTATGCGTTTTATTTCGTGAAAATATGCTTGGATTCATAGTCGTCAGGATACATGTTGCGATTCGCTATATTTTGTTCGTATAAGAGAATTATGCAAGTTTAATATACAGACACATTAGTAAATGCATGCACGCGAAGCGGACGTTCTCGTCTCTGGCTTTCTATTTCCTAACATCCAAAACATAATTCAAAATTCTATAGTAACAAATTTTGAACATTAGCTGTGTAACATTTACTGGCAACGAGTTAAATGGTTTATTAAATTCTTATATCTAACAGATATACATGATATAAGTAATATCTAGATTCATCAACACAGTAAAAAAAGTATCATTTTTGTTGCAGATCATTTTCCTCCATCGATCATTTGACTTTCAAGATCCTGAATGATCTGTCCGTTTGGATTATTTTTATATGCTTTCAGGGTCTTGAGAATATTTCCGGAAACATCCTGAGAAATCTCCCGTAAGTTCCCAATCTTCTCTGGAGCTCTGGGAGCTGTATACTAAAGCGCCATCAATAACTTCCACCAAAAATTTCTCAAATTTGCGATATCAAATTATAGGGTGAATTAAGTATTTCTAGAATGAAATTTATCATAACACTCTTTTTTAGTTGAATATTCGCTATTTAATAAAGATATTGATGAAAATCGCGAAATTCTTTTTCTTCTATTTCTTAAGAGTTTTGATATAGTGGCGGATCTTACTTCTGATCGACACTATCCTCGGTGCTTTCTTTTTTCTTAAATTCACTTTTATGATTGTATTTTCATGTTATAATTGCCCTCGCAATTACATATGAAAATCTGAAGTGACTAAACGCATAAATATAGTTCGTTTTGCAGAAAAATTGCAAATAACTAATGTCTGAAGAGGTTAGGATGTCACGAGAAGATTTCACCTTCTCAAAGAAATCATTTACTGAAGGGAATGTGTACTTAACTGATATTAAATTCAAGTGCAAATGAGGAACAATAGAAATATTGCACTCAAACTACAAAATCATTTCTTCATGCAGAAAAAATCAATGTTCCCTATGTTTCTGGAAATTCCTAGAAATTTTAGTGTACTTCATAAATTTAGCTACAATTTGAAATTTTAAAATATTTGAATACAAAGGAATACTAAATTTGGGAGTAAAAAATTGCAAAACTTTCATATTTTTGCTGAAATAGGTATAAAAAAACGAGAAAGTATGATTTTTGGAGAAAACTCAATTTCATCAAAAAGTGGGGTTAGCGCCGTTGAGCTTTCCATGCTTCGATTACGGTGAACAATTTTCTCCAAGAATCTGATGAAGAATCAGTACAACTTAGTCGATGATAGTTTCATATATTTTTCTCACGTGAAATTGAATGAGAATTCATGAATTCAAATTGATGGTTAAGCGAAGCAAGCGTAGATGATAAATTTGGAAATTTTAGTTTTAATATGCTTATTGACTTCTAAGAGTTTTACGAGTACATCGGTTTTAGGATATAGTTTTGAGTTAACTGTCAATAGACACAATCTTGAGTTAATACTATTTTTTGAACCACGATGATATATTATACAAAACGGTAGGTACATTATCCAGTCAACGATGGTTTTTGCATGAAAAAATGAATCGATCGATTAGTTTTCCTGGAAAAGCGACATACGTACACTTGAATTACTATATATATCAAAAGTGTTATCGAAACTTATCAATTGATTCGGGCTAGCGGTGCGTCTACATGTTAAAGATAGTGAATTTTTTGATGAATTAAAATTTCACTTCATGATATGTTGATTTATCACTTTCTTCTTGGAAAGCGGCACATGTACACGTTATTTACTATGTTTATGTAAAGTTTCATCAAAATCGATTGGTTCTGGCTGTCGGTATGTTTACCTTGGTCTGCATTTCAAAAGTCACGTTTTTAACTCTTTTTTTCTCAGCGGATGTAATTGCAAATTCATTTCGTCCTGATGTATATGTAAAAGCGTAAGATGAGATATAATTGTTAAAGTTTTAATATCATCAGAATAAAATTATAGCCTGCAAATGACTTTTTGTCGAGAGATTCTTTTTCAAATTTAATTACAACTCATTTCTTAAATTTTAAATTATTATCTCCTAAACTTACAGAATTCTTGTACTTTAGTAAGTTCTTTATACCCACAAAGTTTGGCCAAGATATCTCATAAGTTGACTGAGTCATTCCATTTTTAGTGTTCACAATCATTTATGATACAGATAATAATTCCCGGTAGCGATTTTTTTCTTTTTCGCATTTCGTCTTTCATTGGAGATTTTTTTCATGTATGGCTACTCAAAAACTTTTTCTACTTTTTTTCAAGTACCTGGCGACGATTCGCTACCGCAAATCATGATTTAACTGATAATATGTAACGCACATTACTTTATTAGCAAATTATGATTTATAATCAATTATTATTTATTTATATTACAATTTATAACATCAATGTGATTCGCGCGCTACGCGCACCTGAAGTTTCTCATTGGCACTCAAATTCTCAATATAAATATTTTAGTGTAGCCCCTGAAAACGGAAACCAATTTTTGGTCTTTTCCCGTCTTACAAACATTTCAAATTATGACTCTGTTAATACCAATAAATTTCTTTGTTTCCACTGCAATTTCGATAAGTTTCTCCACAACCTTTCTATTAGTCATAAGCATTGTTTCGGCAAAATCATTTGACATTAAACAATGAAGATAAGAAACAAATAAGACTTTTTTTCGGATTCAGGGTTCTTTTTTTCCTTTCTTACACAAAAGAATGCCAAACATGCTGAGAAATCGACATATTATTATCTATTCGTAAGAACAACCTTGAGAAACTGAAAGGAGAAAATCTAAGCTTTCTTTTCGGGCAAAAAAAAGAACCCTGAATTTGAAAAGTCAAATTTACTCTTTATTTTCATTTTTTACCGTCCTCCTTGTTGAATATTTGTCCCAACTACAGAACTTCTTGTTATAAACTAACATCCGATTCCAAGAGGACTATACTTTGCGCAAGTTTGAGTCCGATTGAGTCTGATCGATTTTTTGTTCAGAAAAGTTGAAAAATAATGCCTCGTACATATATAGGTCAATTCCCAATAGAAATTCAAAAGTATACACTGTTTCATTGAAATTTGTACAGTTTTAAAGCAGTAGCTTATAGCATTGTACAATTCGAAGGTCAGGAGCACTAACATACCAAAATTATACATTCAGAAATTCGTAACTGAACAATGAAATATCTACAAACATAAAATTCACCGTAATTGTCACCATTTAAATTAAAAGAGTTTTAAGTGATAAGTCTTTAAAGAAAAGTAATTTTAAAAACGTTTTAAATTGTATGATTTCTAATTGAAAGCTTTAGAAATTAATTAATTGAAACTTGAAGCATTAAGAATTAAATAATTTAAAACTGTAGAGGCGGAGTTCTTGTATAGCTTCATAGATCCCTCCTTCTCCACTTTATTATTTTAGTAGCAGCGACCGATTCGGCCCGATAAGTGTACCCTCCTCAGGCATAGGCAGATCTCGACATGTGGTTTTGGGCCATCTTGAAAGTCAGGTGGTTTCCTTAGCATCCGTAAAAATAAATAGACTTTTTCATTCTGTGACGTCACAGGTCGTGCGTGGCACTTTTATTTAAAAGTACATCTAATTTTTTTCACAAACGAGTATTATATTCACTTCGGCAGAATTTGAAAATTGTGAAACAGTTTATGAAGACAAGTTTTTTTCAAGTTGTCGAGCGAAATTGGAATGAAAGTTTCACATTTGGTTAACTTTTTCGGTGAGCTTTCATGGAGACATAGCATGGTTTTTACTAGGTATATTTTCTAGATTACTTTGTATGTATTTTCATTAAAATGCCTCTTCTCATTGTGCGGGTTGTTATGGATTGAACGCTACCCAGTTGAAAAGGATATTTCAATGCATAACTCCTTCAGTTTTTACATTCCTAAAGTTGGACTTTGACATAATTGAAAATCAAAATGTGAGATGACTAACGAAAACTAATAAACTGTTACATGGACATGGTAGACGAGAAATCAAAGATTATTATCAATTCATTACAATCATTACAAGTTGACGAAGTTCAAAGCAAAATTTGTAGTGCCGTGGATAGATAGGGGTATTTTTCTTGGAATTGCCAAAAGGTTCAGTGAAGGGAGGATTCAATAGCCAAGGAAATAGTTTTATCGATTTATAAAATTCGACACGATTACCAATTTCAGTTAGTATCTACAATTTTTTTCAACTAAAGAAATTTTGTTAGTATTTTTCTGAGCAACTTGAAGAGGAATAGTTAAGAGGCTCACTTGTTTGATAATATCATGAGCTTTGACATGACAACCTTGTCGTGCCGCATCCGCAAAGACCTCTGCAGTCTATATCGAATGCGGTTGTAGTTGATTGTGGTGTGCTTTGTAAACGGTTATACGGCGAGATGAAGCACTGAGTCCTAAATTCAGTTCTACGAGCTTTAATGGATAGTTTTCATATGCATAACGCGTATACATATATAGTATACACATTAGTAGCAGCAAAATCACGAGATAAATTGCAGACGGTGAATTTCTGAAGCAAGGATGCTTTTTACTCATTCTCACTTTGCCGTTTTTCTTGCCTCTACAGAAATCCGGTTATATTTTCCAGAGGAGAAGCATCTCAGAATTAATTTTATATCAAGGTGTTCTTTGCCTTTCCTTTATCTTTTATTCAGTACAACTAAAGGCTCTTTTCAAAGGAGAATTTATTAAAAAGTACTGATACATCTGAAATTTTTTAGTCCTTTCTTAATAAAGTAATAGATAATCAATAATAGTTATGCGCTAAAAATCATTTTTGGTGAAAATGGATTTCAACCGGAATATTCTGATTGTTTCAACCAAATTTTTCGGATCAAACACATTTTCTACCAGGAAATCAATACAATTATTGTTCGTTATTTCAATCATTTCAATCAACAAAACAAGTATTAATTATAACATTGTGCGTATTAAAAAATTAATTTTTTTATAAATAAGTTTATAGGTACATTTGATAACCACCCTTCAAAATTACATGAAACAGCTGTTGTTGAATTTCTTTTTCCTCATGAATAAAAAGACTATTTGATTTTCCTTGAATATCCGTGTTATAATTGGTCATTTGTTCTTGTTTTCCATTATGAAATACGCAAATCTGTCAGTAGTTTGAGGTTAAACCCCTTTTATAGACAGTATTTCATTTTTTTCGCAAAGAAAAAAGCATTCTCCCAATTTCCTTCTGAAATCATAAGCTTTAGAAACAACATTCTTTTTGTAGACCCAAATTCTTTTTGTAGACAATACTTAACTCTACATTTTCTTGTAAATTATCACGATAAAAAAAGTTGAAGAGAATAAAATGAACAAAGAAACTAATATTTTTGCCCTAGTAATGTCCTCGTTAAGTTTTAATTTTAGATATAAATTGAACAATGCATTTTCTTCGCAAGAAAGTGAAATACTCTTTATAAAAATGGTATCATATAAAAAAGCATGAGATTGCAGGAAATTTCGGCCGAAAAGAAACAAACTTTCTCCCATAATAATATGCCTAGTTTTTGAAGTCTATTTGTTTTAGAAAAGAAATTAAGAAGTGCCTTGGAATTCAAGATATTTAAAGTCACCTTGATAATCCAAATCTTCTAATTTGAATATTTTCAAACTTTGACCCATCAGATTCGTTCATCGGAAAACAAGAATTACCCCCTTTCTTCTTTTTAAAGTTTAACATATCATACATCGTTAGATATCTCACGGAAGTTCAAACAAATTGTTAAGGAAAACAACAAAATTAGGGGGTTATTTATTTGATCAAAATATGTAAATTATGGAGTTCAGGCTTCTCAAATTAACATTTTCATTTTTCAGATGAGCACCCTAGCATTCCTACCATTGTTTCAAATAAGAACGATGAATCTTCGACTGTTATTTTTTTGCCGTAATTATTCAAATAACATATAGAAGACTACTTCCCCGTAGTGTTTATTAGAACCTTGACCTCGTCTCTTATGTGAAAAAATAAATTGAATAAACATTCTGCTGCTGTGTGGGTATGTCCGGCTCAAATCCCGTATTCCAGTTTTGACACACATTCACACATCCAAACAACTGAAAACTTTGAAAACATATGAATTTCTGATGATAATACAAAATTTTTTGAAATTTGAGCTGCCCACCCCCCAAGCCCAGATTGTTATATTTTATGCCTATTACGAGAGCCTCTCATAAGGGCTTGCAAAGCCTCCTCCAACAGCCTCCAGAGTCTCCCTCCAGGACCTTCAGAGACTCTTACGAGAGCTTGAAGAAACCTTCAAATGGGCCTTCAGAGCCTTCCACGAGGGCCTTCAGAACCACTTGTAATATCATCCAGAGTCATTCAAGAGGGCCTCTAGAGCCTATTACGAGAGCCTCCCACGAGGGCTTGCAAAGCCCCCTCCAACAGCCTTAAGCGTCTCCCTCGAGGAACTCCAGAGATCTTACAAGAGCTTCTAGAGCCCTTCACGTGGGACTCCAGAGCCTTCCACGAGGGCCTTCAGAACCTCTTGCGATAGCCTCCAGAGTTATCCACGAGGACATCTACAGCCTCTTACGAGAGCCTCCAGAGTCTCTCACGAGGACCTCCAGAGAGAGACTTCTGCGAAAGCTTTCCGAGCCTCTCACGAAGGCCTCCAGAGCCTTCCACGTGGGCCTGTAGAGCCTCCTATGCGAGGTGCCTTCATAAGTGTATATTCTAATTTGATCCATATAAGATACCTCACTATATAGTTTTAGAATATTGGATTGAATTGGAATTTGAGAAATGCAATATTTAAGATACCTTATCATATCATCATAAAAAAACTGAATGGAGTAAGATTGGAATCTTTAGATACCACCTTTTAGAGTTGACGCCCCAGATACCACCCTTTAGATTGGTATCCTAAGGTACCACCTTTTTACCTACAACCTCAGATACTACCCTATACCTACCCTATATACTTCGTACCTTCTATCGCCCAACCTCTCAGGTCCTCCAGTGCACTCCGTGTCCCATCAAAGCCCGCAGACCCTTGAGGTCTATGATCTAAGGCAAGGTGTAGTATTTCCTTCTTATCTTGCATAAATTGCCCTCAAAATGGAATTTTTTTATTTTTCATTATTTTTTTTCGGTGGCTGGAACGAGAATGGTTGGTAAGCACATGAAACGCGGAGATTTAATGATACCCATGATAGTCAGCTTCCACACAAAACTACTACCACCTCATAATAATGTGAATGTAATAAATAAAAGTCTTTAGTCTTTAGTTCCCATTTTCATTGACATGCATCCCCTTCCCCTTAACAGTTTCACGTGAAAATTTTGAGCAGTCCTTTCCTTCTACCATCCTTAAAATTCACATTCTATGACTTATTCGAAAGTGGTTTTTTATTTCAAAGAAATCAAAATCGGAAATTAAAATTACATATAGAAAGTGAAAAAGAAATGAAAAAATTAATAAAAGTCATCTGTCTTCAATTGACCTTTTTCATGGACATTTACTACTGATCTCTTTTCCCTTTCCAGTCTTTTGTGGAAATGTTTACAATTTTCTCTTTTTTTTATCTCCCAAATTCTCTTTCTTTAATTTATTCAAAAATGGTTGAGAAAAATTGATTTTCTTTTGTACTGTAAACATAGTTATTTAAAAATAAGGGTGAACTATTATCTTAGTTCTCACCAAAGTTTTAAGATAAATAAAAGAGAATTTTCATTTAAAAAAAGTGAAAGTAAAAAAAAAATGAATAAATTAAAGACTTTGGTCTTCAATTCTCTTTTTCATTATCATGTTCTGCAGATCCCTTTCCCCTTCCCAGTGTTTGATGGAAATTTTGAGAAGTTATTTCGTTTTAATAACTTCAAAATTCGCATTCTACGATTCATTTAAAAGTAGTTTTTGACTGGAATGAAATAAAAATGATTATAAAGAATAAAAGCAAATGAAGAAACTATTGAAAACACTAAATAAATAAATAGAAGTGTTCAGTCTTTAATTTTCTCTTCATTGATAAGAACTAATAATCCCCCTTCACCTTTCCAGTCTTTTAAGAATATTCTTAGAAGTCTTTCTTTCAATATCTTCAGAAGTCTCATTTTATGATGTATTTCGGAGTGGATAAAAGAAGTGATTTTTTTTTTGATATTATACACATAGGTATTTGAAGATAACTGTAATAGATTGTAAATCTTCAATTCATACTATTGCCTTGATCGTTGATACCATTCATGTGAGTGTTCGACATCATTAAAAAAAAGGGTTGAAATAAAAATATTTCCCTAGCGTTGTTTCAAAAATTGAGACCCTCTTCTAAGGCTTATAAATTAATTATTTTTTTGAATTATTTAAATTATTCAACTATAATTTAATAAAGAGATGGGTGTCTGGCACAGTAATCGTGCAAGGGGACGAAGCCTCCTAGTTATATAATAATAATAGTAATAATAATAAAAATAATAATAATGTGACTCAAAAAAAAAGCATGGGGCGTAAATATTAAAACGTATCCCTCATATAAATGTAATGTTCAATATTCACGCTCAGCGCTTTTATTATTAGTTAAATTATATCATTATTATTATTATTATTATTATTATTATTATTATTAATATTATATTTAACTTTGTCTCGGAAAACCCGGTGGGTCATCATCAGCCACGGACTAAGTCAAGTGCCTGATGAGTTGAAGATATTAAAAATTTAATTACTAATTACGAAGCT
>JAUMHM010124960.1:0-19498 GCA_032362435.1 Melikaiella ostensackeni | reverse complement strand
CGTCATGTACGAGGTTATGCGATCTTCAGTACTACAGTCACCTTTGTTCGAAGCTAATCGTCCACCTGAGCTCCGACGGAATTATGTTGTGTGTGAAAGTATATAGAATAGCGCATCAACGTGAAGTTTCTTTTCAAACTTAGGAAACCCGCTACAGAAACATATAATTTGTTAAAGCAAGTTTATAGTGATGAGTGTCTATCTCGTACTCAAGTTTTCGATTGGTTTGAAAAATTTAAAGAGGGGAGGGAAGTGATTGAAGACGATCCGCGGCTCGGCCATCCTCGCACATCGAAAACCGACGGTAACATCAAAAAAGTGAGTAAAATTATCCGAACAAATCAATGCCTACACATTCGAGCAATTGCTGACTTAGTGAACATCGATAAAGAAACTGCTTGGCAAATTTTTCATTAAAATTTACACGTATAACAAAAAAAAGACTTGAAATGTGGAAGAACGGCTCGTGGATACTTCACCAGGACAACGCGCCAGCACACAAGGCACTGTCTGTCCAGATGTTTTTGGCGAAGAACAAGATTCCCGTATTGGAGCACCAACCGTACTCACCTGACCTAGCTCCATGTGATTTTTTTTCTCTTCCCGAAAATTAAGTCTGAGCTAAAAGAAACCAGATTCGAGTCGGTGAATGCTGTGTAGGAAAAAGCGGCGCGGCTCATAAAAGACCTCTAAGAAAAGGACCTGTAACATTGCTTCAAACAATGGAAGATTCGTATGGAGCGGTATAGGGATTGGGACGGGGACTACATTGCAGGGGATAACATCTCCATTGAATAATTTGGTAGAGAAAATTTGTTAGAGCATCAATCAGGTTATTTAATAGCCACACCTCGTATGAACGTAAGTCTTGGCTTGCATATAAATACTGGCAATCTGTGTATACCCCTTCCATTTCTTCTTCCAGTTTCCAGCTTCCTATTTCCCTCTTTGGCTGCAGTAAAATTTCCTTTGGTCCTTCAGGGGATCGAAATTCAAGTGTCAATCTTATAGTGGATATTTCGCTTTGAAAATCCATATCCCGAGTGAAAATCCTTCCCTTGGTATACTGCAGTTGATGGATCACACGACGCCGGGAATATCTTTCGCTTATAACGGACCGTGACTGAATTTATTGAACATCTCCGACTCCATCTGCGAACAGATAGTGATAAAACCGATTTTCATACGCCTGGATAATCCAAAAACTCGCCAATCGCAAAAGGAAGTAGTGGGATTGTCACGAAAAATTTGCACACATAAGAAATTGTTTGCTTCCAATTTTTAATTGTTAAAGTTCAATGTACTTTTTCCAAGGTAATTTTTGACAAGTCAGTCCGAGAATAGGTTGGAAAGCACCCTCAGTGGAGAGTTTCGTAGGCTAGATCAGGGGTCGAAGATCAAAGGCCAAAGGTGTCACAGATGATGGGTCATTGACCGAGGGTGAAAGGGCAAAAGCCAAAGATCAAGAGATAAAGATTGGGGATTATGATGTCGAAGGCGAAGGGTTTTAGGACAGAGGTGCTTGGACAAAGATCAAGCGATAAAGGTCTCAGAAGCCAAAGTTTATATATCAGAAGTCAAGGGTAAAACTTGAATGTTCAAAGTTCAAGTTACAAAGGTCAGGACGGTGTCGAAGGTCAAAGATCAAAGGCTGGGGTCCTAGGCCAGGTCAACATTTTAGCTTATAGTAGTCGAGATAAATATGATCTTTGGCAACGGTTTGTTATTCTTGGCACTACTAAAAATGATTTAACAACTATCTAATTTGGGCATTTAACCAAGTGCGTATACTGTGCATTTCGACTGTCCCGAAGAAAGCTGTCTTAACAAAGGTTTCCGAATACAGAGTATTAACGATATTCTAGTTCACTAGAGTGTTAAGATTTTAATGTGTGTTTAGTTCATGAAATTACTTTATCCCTTTTATGTCTCAAACTTAGATACATATATGTAGGCGTCCACATGAAAAGGGTTTTTATGGCCGGTTCTTGTTTAGGCGATGCTCGCGTTTTTCTAAGTCAGGGTCAAAATTATTATTTTCGGGTTTGAGTGAAGACTCATACAAGGACCTATACTGAATCTACTGGCACTATACTCATGTCCCGAAAGCAACCGGAAATCCTCTAAAAATAGTTTTTCGTGAAATTTATCCAGCTATATTACCCTATACGTAAGTCTACGAGTATATCGACCATAAGGGCCCTTTTCATATGAATGCCGACATATTTAATATTTATGAAAAAAAGTTATTGAGCATTTTCATACTTCAGTATTATTTTTATGGAGTATTTAAACTTGCCTAATTTGATCATTTTCCTACCTCGCAATATTCATCGAAAATTCTTGAAGTTTCTTCAGAAATATGCTTTCGTTCGTTCTTACGATTTATTTCACAGTTCTGGAAATGCTTTGTAAGCCTCTCTAAAGATTGTTTCTATTTTCTTGACAGTCTTCAAATATACTGCAAAAGTTGCCTGAATGAAGTTTCATCCATTTCTGTATTTAAAATAGCCAAATTTTTAAAAGATTTCTTATAATTTCTAAAATGTTTTAACTATAATATATGTTAAAATTACTTTCATATTGACTTTCATATGACCATATAGTTTAATTAATTAATTTAAATTGTTTCACAAATTTTTAAGAGGCTTTTCAGGACTTCAAGGGAATTCAGATAATTATAATCTCATAGTCGTAACAATCTCTTTCAAAAATATCTTGAAATTATATGCTTCGTTCTCAAGTTTATGCTTTATAGTTTACAATTGTGTCAAATAGATCTACAGGGAGGATACGAACTCGAAATTCCTGTTACCAATATTTACTCATCTCTGGACCTCTGGAGGTTTCGGTGGTTGTGCTACTTGCTAAAAAAGAGTAAATTGTTTTTTTCACTGCAAGGAAATGATCCACATGGATCAAAATTTGACGCCTTGGGATTGAGTGTATTTAAATTTAACTCCAAGAATACTTGAACCAGGTTTTATAGTTAAGGGCGGTCGCTATTCTAAAGAATCCGTTGTAAACGACCTACGATCTTGAAAATTACTGTAATTATGTGTAAAAAGTGTACATACGCGCGGAACCATGTGCTATTTATGCGCGAGAGAAAGCATTAAGTTCGCCACGACTTCGCATCTATAAGCCACATTTACAAACAAAGTAATCGAAGATACACTTCTTGCAAGTGACCCGTATTTATCCCTGTATCGCCGAGAATCTCAAGAATCAAAACACGTGGACAAACCATCCTCACGCAACTTTATTTCTCTTTTTACATTTTATTCATGACTTTTACTACATTATTTCAGTCTTTCCCAGTAAAATTGGAAGTTTAAGTATTTAACATTTTTGAAATACAGTAGTTTTATATTTTGGATATTCGCACATCGATACTCTAAAATGCGATGGAAGCTACTAATTTTTTAATTTTCTGTTAATTTTCTTTAATTTTACGACTAAAATGTCGAAAATTGATCACTTGATACTTGGAATGTTTGAAGCATGTATATGGTATACCTTCAACGTCTTTGCAACTCAAAAAACACAAAATCTCAAATTTCCCAATTTTGAAAAACTATGATTTGTAATGAATCGCGCTTAGCGAAACCAACACTATTCTTCTCCTGTAAAATTTTATCAGATTAACCCACTGAAAAAAACTAAACAAAAATTGTTTACACAGTACATTATGCTCTGTTTTTTACGAATAACATGTCTAGGTTCACCGAAAATATTTGTGCTATGCTCATTGAGTGTTGGTGAACCTAGATGACCTTTCCATTTACCCCATATTACGCGCACAAAATTTCGGGCGCGCGATGCGGTCATCTAGCTTCGCGATCGGTGTTATATGTTTTTTATGTACAAATTACTAAATTTGTTTTCAATTTCAAATAAAAAAGGAAATTTATTTACTTAAGGCTCTATCGACCTTAAGGAATACATTCTCATCATAATATTCGTGCACGAATTTCTGCGCTCGCCGTATAATATATACAAATAAAAAGTTAAAAAGACAATGGAAGCTTTATCTTAATAATTCACGATTTTTCTTATCGAAAAATGTCTAACGACAATTTTATTAGACTTTTTAAAAGCATAAATTCTACTCTTCTGACTTTTTTTCTTATCTTTCATCGTTTGGCTCAAAAATTAAAATTAAAATATTCCAATATCATTTTCCATAATTAAAAACAAACTATGCCTCATAACGAAAAAAATCAGTAGAAAGCTTATGGGCCTTCGTAAAAACAATAATTTTGATATCACTACTTTTTTCGTATCTTACGTTATTTGGCTCAAAATTTTAATTTTCGATTTTTTTTTTATTGAAAAATTTATTATGATAGTCTTGTAGGTCTTCCAAAAAGCAACATTTTTCTATTCTTTACTTTTTTTTATATCGTGCATTGTTTGGCTTGAAAATTTCATTTTCGTTTCGTTTTTTGAATTTTGAAAATGCTATCACTCTCATAATTTTTTTTATCGAAAAAAGTCAAAGAAATAAATTGTTCGATTTTTTCACTACCACGAACAACCGCACATATAATTTTCAAATCTTGAAAAAAATGGCTTAAAAATTTTTGAAAATGCTCTAACTTTTAAAATTTTTATCCAAAATGGCTGGCTAACGAACTTGACCTTCAGTTTTCAATACTCAAAGAGTGTACCAAGGTAATCCAATAGATTCATTCTTTCGAAAGTTATCGTGCTCACAGACAGACAGACAGACATACATACAGGCATACAGACAGACATACAGATATACAGGCAGACACATTCGTAAAAAAACCTGTTTTTCGGGTTCAGGGGGTCTCAAAACGTAGACATTTGACAAAAACGGAGGGGGGGGGGGGGTCAAGTTTTACACAAATCTAATACTTTCTCTGATGAGAATGTAAAAAGCCTGAAAGGCTTTTTAGTGCATTCCGCTTTCTAGGGTACAATTGATTTTTAAAATAACCCTCATGGTTTTGACAAGTTACTTCGTAAAATAATGCTCTTACAATTAAAGAAAAACCTTTTCTGAAAATTGTACATTTCATTAAAATACATCTTTTTTGTTTAGAATATTTTTTAGTCAAATAATTATTTTTCAATCAAATTAAACATAAAAAAACCATGTTCATTGTTCATAGGGTTAGTCCAAAGAACGAACTATATCTTGAATAGTGTAAGTTTCGAAGAATAATATTGTACACAAAACATGTAGGGCTCAACAAATTGATTTTTTTCTCTGCAAAACATTTCGTCATGTTGTCATTATTTTGAGAGTTACATTAATTTTTACAATGGAGAAATTCCTTGGAATTGTTTTCATTGACTCAGAGACTTGTTGATTTTTCACAATGCACTTTTATAAGCAGCTAAAATTGGAGATAAGTCTAGCTATTTGAAATTTAACGTTTTACTCCACACTTAATAATTTGCGAGAAAAAGAAATTTTGTATTACATTTTTTTTCACTCTGAAAAATCAAAATGTCTTGCAAAGTGAAAGGACTAGGCCAGTTTATCAAACATATTCGGATTCGGAGTGCAAAAATACGTGCAAAGTACTTGTTCGGTTGAAAAAATGTGAAAGTTAATTTTTTATAATTGATCGAGTATCCACTGATACTTCCGTATGCACAGGCAGGTCCAGATGTCGAGAAAAATTACCTGATTAGAAATATCCAGAGTAATTTTTCAAAAAGTTGTTCCTTTCTTGATCAAACAATATTTTCGAGCAAAAACATTATTTATAAAAAAATTCTGTACAATATGTTTAAGAAAATTTGGACCACGACAAGGTTTTCTCCTTTTCACCATTTTTTTGCACAATTAACCGTTTTCAACTTATAGCGTTATAGACAATTGAATTTGCACTAAGGCTGACATATTTGCAGATAGATATCTCAACACCTCATGGACCGAACAATTTCGAAAAAATGTATCACTTGGGTATTTTTAATTAGGAGACTTTTCTCAAGTTCTGGACCTCTCTGTGTATAGAGAAGCAATAGGAGCGATTAGATTAATTGTAAAAAATTAACCTTCGTATTTTGTCAAGTAAACAAGCAGTTTGCACGTATCTTTGCACTTTAAATTCGAACCCGTAGGTTAAATCAGGCTGTCTCTCCTACTGTCGAAGATATTTCAATTTCTCGTAGTAAAAAAACATTAGAAAGGAATGAATTGATTCCCTTTCTCGAAAATTATTGAGTGTGGAGGAAAATGTAACGCTGACAGTAGCTTGACTCTTTCAAGATATTTCAGCTGCTTACAAAATTGCATGGTGAGATATCGAGTTTGTGTAAGTGAACGAAGAAAACTGTAAGGCATTTATTTATTGCACAAAATTATGCAACTCTCAAAATAATGACAATATGAAGAAATATTTTACAGAAAAAAGTGCAAATTGTTGAGGCCTACATGTTTTATGTACAATATTTCTTTCTGAAACTCATACCATTAGAAATGTAGTTCGTTCTTTGGACTGAGCTTATGAATGATGAGCGTGGTTTTCTTCCATTAATATTTTCATAGGGAAAGAATGGTTTAATCAAAAATATTCTGCACAAAGAATATGTATTTTGATGATGTGTGAAATTTCTTTTGAAAAAGTTTTCCTTTAATTGTAAGAGTAATATTTTTCTAAATACCTGGTGAAAACCGGAAGAATCATTCAAAAAATCAGCGGTACCCCTGAAAGTGAGACGCACTGAAAAGCCTTTTAGGCTGTTTTTGGTTAAAGTTAATAGCATAAATTAAAGTTCAGTATTCACCAATACGTGGATGGCGACAGCAGTTAAGTGGAGCTGAAAACGCTTAATTCAATAGAAATGGCTTTTTCAGCCTTCTATATAACAGAAGAAAGCAAAGGTTCAATAGAATTAAACGGCATGGCATTTTTATTCAGTATAACACGTTAGAATATTACACAAAAGCGAGATCGTTAAAGTTAAACAGCTTTTCTAATTTCCGTGAAGATTAGTAATTTCATGTAAAATTTTGAATAAAAATAATAATAATGAAAAGAAAAAAAAAGACAAAGCAAAAAAAAGAGAGAGGAAATAAAAATAAATATTTCTCAGTTTACCGAATGTGTACATATTGATTCGTCCTGAAAGTTTTCTCTGAAACAAGTAAAATTAGCTGCTAAACTTCAAAATTGGATTTATATTGATGTTTTTACGTTGATGTAGAATATAATCAAAATTTAGAACAAAAAAAAAACCCTTCTCACAAAGTCTTAATTTCAGAAATAGAATACTTACTTACTCACTTAGAATACTTAGCATCTACTATTAGAAAAAAATTCGCCAGCCGAATCTTTGGCAACGTGGTGCAAAACTTTAGCTGAAATTTGAACAGACCTTTGAAATGACCCATATTATAAACAAGGATCATTTCTCCATCTAGCTTTGATAGAAAATGAAACAATTCCTTCTGTCCTATTGTCAATTTATTCATTCTGAGAGTCTTTTTAAAAATGTCACAATCAATTTGACATAAAATAACATTACCCAAACCCAATATTTACTGTATGCTGCAGATTCTTTTTCATTATTTCCTTATAAATAGGGTAATCGGTACAATGGTTGTCAACCCCATAACTATTGGCCACTTCCTTGAAAAGTTTAAATATACATTTGTAAAGATATAGTGAAATATATAGCTATGATAACAGTGCAGAATTGTTATTGTCATATTCTGACCTGATCAATAATAGTTTTATTTGGGAATATTTCACAATATATATATATATGTGTGTGTGTGTGTGTATATATCATTTAAACGTGGCCAATGATTATTGAGCGGTGGAGGGGTAACGATCGCAGCGATAATCGTATTGTCAAAAAAGATAAGGAATGAATTGAATCTTTAAAAAAATCATAGAAGGAAGAGAAATAAAAAATGATAAAAAGAACAAGGAATAAATAATGGGAGACAAACAATGGAAAAAAGAAAAGATAAAAAAGATGAAATGGACAAATGTCAAGAATAGTGCATACAATAAATTTTCATAGAGTTCAGAAATTAAAGTTAAACTTTAGGTAGTGCCTATATGTATTGGAGACACGCATGCCTCCTTTCCCTGGCCATGTTCGTACGCTTAGACTTGACCATTTCATAAAAGTACATAAACGTACGGAATGTCTGGACGTTTAGACTCGGCTTAAATTTTTTGAAATATAACGTTAAATATGTAGTATCTAAAGAATGGCGTCATAACAATATAGCCTGTCTACTATTTTCATTTACTTTTGATTACAATCAAAATGTCACAATTCAAAGAATTGGTGGGAGTAAATTATCATCTTAATATTTTCATGAAAAAACGCAAATTTTCGATAAGGAAGATCGATTTAAGGAATCATACAAATTTATATTGAGGTTACGATAATAGATTAATAGTATATGTTTCAGGCAGTTTGTCATTATTTTTCCTTAAAAGATATATATAACAAAAAATTAATCAAAGCAGAAAAGTAGAAAAAGATGAAATCAAAAAGAAGTAAACATAAAAAAGAAAAACCATAAAAACATCAAATGAAAAAAAGCAAAAAAACAGAGAACCAAGAAAAAGGAGAAGAAAACAAAAAGAGAAAGAAGATAAAATAGGAAAAACATTAGACAAAAAAAAGATGAAAAAAAATAAATAGATAAACATTTACACAGAAAAATGTAATATGTACTTCGAAGTAACGGTATTTCTCAAGCACAAATCAAAGTTTTCAAATAACGAATCATACTACATATCAGACTCATCTAAAAAATATCTGCAAGACCTTTGTTGCAGCTTTGTAACGATTACCGAAGTTGAAGCGGACGCGCTTCGACTTCCGTAATTCTGGATTGTAAAGATTATAGAGGCTGTGGAAATAAATATTAGAAGTCACCGAAGAACCATTCTGTCCGACTTTCACGAAACTTTTTGTAGCGGCTACTGAACACATTTTCTCATTGGGATTGTTTTGGAGTATTCCATTTCTTTCAAATAAATATAAACAGTCTTACAATATTCTTAAACTAATTTACAGCATTCATCCAAATAACGAAGTTTGACCCCTAGACGAACTCGTTCGGATGATTTTAATTTTAAGTCCTGCATCAACAATTTTCAAGTGAAAAATATGAAGAGAGTCGAAAAATGCACCAAAATTTTCAAATTTACTAAATGTAAGTATTCAAAAATTTTACCTGATATTTTAGAATATAACAAAAATGAAGACTGTAATTAAGTAATTTTAACCTAATCGTAACACTGCACTATACTTACTTCATTTTTAGGTGCTGTCAGGAAAAAGAAACTGCCAGTCATAGGTGAACATAATGGTCATTTTGCATCTTGGTTAGCTGTGCTTAAAAAGTGTATAAATCTGACATAGAAGATGAAAGTACAGGAAATGAAGCCGTCCACACTTCATCTTATTCTTCACCCTCTTCTCTAATCTCAACTCTTCTATTTGAACTTTAGCTATAGATTTAAACTCGTTGCATTATTCATTTAAGACTCATAACATTGTCAAGTTTGTGTGCCTGTAATCAGTGTTATTGATCTCCAATCGTAGTCTAGCACTTATTAGTATCTTATTCCGAAACTCCTATTTGAAAGCTATCCCATGCTTTTAGTCTTTGTAAAATTTAGTTTGAAATGTAAACTTGTTGCTCTTTAATGTGAAACCTTAAGCTCCTCTCATTTCTAGATTGATGGAATTTAAAAGTCAGGAATTTCTGGAAACCTATATTTATTACCAATCAGCATATTCAATCGTTCACCAGAATAGTCCACTGAATTCTCAACCACAATGTCAACTTCCAAGCATCTGCCTTCCTCACGTTCCGATCCCTATAATAAATTGTGCATCTAATCTCTTAAGTATACTATATACGCCTGGATACAACTACGCGACTTTTACACTGTCTTTTACTGACTGTTACTTCTTCTCGTAAGTAGTATCATTCATGCCATTTCAAACTTTACAGAATAGTTTTTTTGTTAAAAATTAAAGAAGTATTTACTGCATCGTGACCATGAGAGTTTCATAATTTTAAAAATAGTTTCAAAAAAGTTCAATCGAAAAATATATTTTCAGAAGTTTACTTCTTATTGAATAAATACTATTTTTTGAGGAAGGTTTTCAGAAACACGATCTCTCACAAACCATCTTATGTAATTTCTTGGTCGACATTAAAAAACACTAATTGAATTGTGTCATTTTACAGCTCTTGAAGTGTTCCTTGTTTGTTGCAAATAGATTAAGATTGACCTTATTCCTAAATCTTGAGCCTTCATCATAAACTACGAGTATTTTCTGGGACATTTTTCTGTGGATCAACGTTCCGGTGATATTAGTAAAAGAACCATAAGGCAGAGCGAAGAAATTATGATGAATTTTTCCAATCATTTATTTTGAATTTTCATGTAATGTTTTGGAGTTCATCTTGTAATTAAATCTTGCACTGAAATATTGACTCAAGTTACGATCTTATTTTCATACGTATTTTTACTGTATTGATTTGACAAACAATAAAACTGAATAAATGAATGAACGAAATAAATTCTTTACTGTATAATTATTTTAAGAATAGTATAAGATAGTATGTCGTTACGCTATAGTCGAAAACGTACCAGGGACCCATTTTAGGTACCTTCAAAACAATGATCCGACAATATTTTACATGAATATTGTAGACGGTTTCAAGGCAATGTTTCAAGAATATTTCATAGGAACATTCTCCAGTAACAATTCATGAAAATATTTTCTATACTTCTAGGAAAATATTCCATCAATATTCCAAAGCAATATTCTGGATTCTTTCAATGTAATATTTCAGCAATATACATCAGAAATATTCCTGCAATATTGCGGATGAGGGACATTTACTCGTATATATTTCTTCGATATTACTGGAATATTCCGTGGCAATATTTGAAATCTTCCGAAGGCATATTCCTGGAATATTGAAGGAATATAGCGTGCTATGGGGGTATATATTTTCAAAACCTGATATATCGAATAATATAATCGTAATGAAAAGCTTATTAAAGCATTTCGAGATAGCCGAGAATGATTAAGAAACTTTTTCTAGAAAGCATTCATTTTTTAGAATCAAACTCGCGACTTCGGTGGAGATTTGGAATTATTTGGAAACACGTTCATAAATTCGTTGTATTCTTATAACCTAGTATGTCGAATAATTGTAACAAAATAAAAATAATACTGAAACTTCCAAACAACATTGCAGGATATTTAAAAAAATTCTTTTGTACGGATACATTTTTCAGAGGAGTATAGTTTTATTCTACGTATACTAGAATTATCAAATTTACGACTTTCCTAGAGACTGAGAATTTATTGAAAAGAAGTTCATAAATTTATTTTATTTATTGTATATTTATATACATTTTATTATATATTATATTATTATCTACCAGCGGTAGAGATTGGGAGTTTTTGAAACACAAATGCATAGATTTTTTATATTTTTGAAGACACGTATATTGAATAATGTAGACGTAATAATATTACTGGAACTTTTTAACAATGCCGAAAGATATTCAAGAGCTTTTTTTCGCACGTATTATTTTTAGGGGTGTCTTCATTGTTGTATTCGAACAAGAATACATCTGACATTGAGAAATTTGAAAGGCTAACCCCATGAGATCATACCTCTTGGGAAAAATGTTACCCTGTATTTTTTCTCTTTGGATAAACTCATTTTTAGAACTCGCTCAAGGTTCGAAGGAGAAAGAATATACGTTTAATCATGTACAATTATTTTTTTAAACAAAGAAAAATTTTTAGATAATTTTTTTTCCATAAACTTCGGGGTCACAAATCATCCTCCGTTTGCTACGATTTTTATAATATTACCGAGTGGTACTTGAAAATATAAAAATATTTTAGAGGTCATATTTTCTAAAATTATGTGGGTAATAGTACATTTTACTGTACGAACACGACTAGCCTTAACTGTTCTGTTTGTTCTCGTCTCTAATATGCCTCACGACTATTTTAAGACCAGACAGAAGAAATTCCCTAGACTCGTTTTCATGAAAAATCTATTCTTCTCCTTTTTGCCCATTTTCCTTCTTTTTTCCCATTTATACCTTGACTTGAGCTTAATTAAAGATACTTTGACGTCCAGTTTTTCGTTTGCTCCTCGAATAGGCGGAAATAGTTTAGCGTAGTCTAGATAATTTTTGTCAACCTTGCATCTATGCCACACACTTTTGAAATCAAAGTGGACTTTTACATACTTTATTAGCTAAAAATATTTTAAAACAGAATACAGTCGTCCAGACTACGCTAGATGATTGCTGCGTGCACTATGCGAATATAGCACTCTTTACTCCCAACAGTATTAATTTGAATTGATCATACAATAATGGGAATATTCTTATTAAAAGCTTATTCTTATTTTGAACGATTTCAATGAATAAGTACTTCTTTCCTTCCGCAAAAATGTTTGAAATTCATGAAAATCCCGTTCTCTAGAAAGACTCATGAAACACGATTTTTCAAATAGATTAAGCATTATTTTTGCGTCTTAGTTTCGAAATACTCGTGGCATATTCGCAAAATAAAAAGAACCGGACGTTAACGTATTTTTTATTGAGCTCTAATCTAGGTATAAGTGGGGAAAAATGAAAAAAAAAAAACTTCCAACTGGAAAATTAGAGCGCATGCATTTTCGAAACAGACACTTTTTCTTTATTTATATGTTATTAGATTACAATTCATCACATATGGGATATACATCTTTCAATGCGCGATTTGAATAAACCGTCTTGTACACATACATCATAATTGAAATACCATATAGACTCATAAAACACGGAAGTGAACTACTGAAGATGAGCTAAATTGAGAGCGCAGTTAGATTGTATGTAATCGTAGTAGATGAAAACTTTTACTTTTGATACAGAGCTCATGAAATTATGAATCCCCTCGATTTCTGCTTTTTCTCATGTTCATAACATGTTCGCATGGTTCTTTATGGTTCGTTCTAATAAAAGTTAGAATTCCAATTTAAAAAAAAATTTGGCGACGTTTCTCGGTCCATGGGGTTTTTTTTCAGAGAAATATTGCACATACAAAAGATAAGATGTTATAAATGAGAAGGACAATACGAGTATAGTTATTGCTCTAGTCAATTATCTCAAAAGAGTAACGTGCTTTTAGAAAACTGAAAGTCTTATTTTTGTCATCAGGGTTTCCAATTTGAATTTTCCCTACATAAAGCGTCATTAGTTGGATTTTTCTAGGGATGATAAAGACACAATATTTTCCTTGAATGTGCATTGTTTTTCTCAAAATATTAGATTTTTATCGCCCTCACTAATGAATTATGACAGGGTTATCAAAATCAGACTCAAGGTAAGTGTAAAATCTGCATTTTGCTTTTCTTTCTCCTTGTAAAATACAGACATCTGTCAACAGTTCGAGATTACTTGACGAGATTAATAAATCTTCTGAAATATAATGAACAATTTAATTGTTTGAGAAATATTTTTTTGCATAATTCCAGAAACTCTTGGAGATATTGCTGAGCTGAATTGAGAGGTATATTCAGTTTTTCGATAGAACCTTTACTTTTATTTATAAAAAATGCACAATTCTAAAACCTATATGTACATCCTATAGTGACAAGAAGTCAAAATGAACTCAGCGTGGAGGGGATAAAAACAATTTTTTAATAATCTTTGTGTTACTGTTCAAAATTTTGGTTTGTTTTATATGATTCAGACTGCGTTACATTTTTGTAATGAGTATTTGGTTGCTTCCCATGATCATCAAATAAATTCCGAAATATTATAAACAATTTAATTGTTTAAAAAATCATTTTTTGTGCATAATTTCAAGAACTTTTGGAGATATTGCCAAGCGAAACGCAAGGGTATCTCAGTTTTTTGATACGACATCTAGTTTCATTTATCAAAATTGCACAATTCGGGAATCTATGGTCAAATCTTCCAGTCGTGTGGAGTCAAGGTGGAGAGAATGAAACAATAGTTAATTTAATAATTATTGACCAGTGAAAATCCTTCGGAGTTTGTTCATCATATTTACTCTTTTTTGTTTATGGTTTGTCTATATTTTTTACGGTGAACATTCAAAACCTGCAAAAAAGTTATCAATATTGTATTTGTTTAAATAATTAAATTTTTGAAATTATTGCACAGAATCCTGGAGATATTTCAGTCAGGAATCTGCTAATGTGCTTGAAAGTTTTTTCGGACTGATGCTCTTATTTATAATAATTGCATAATGTTTTATCCCAATGTAATTGTTTAAAGAATTATTTTTTGCATAACTCAAGAAACTCCTGGAGATACCGCTGAGAGGAATTCGTTGATATCCTTGGTCTTATGATAGGACTTTCAGTTCATTTTTAATAAATTGCACAAGTTTCAAGTCTATATATGCATAGTTAAACTGAAGATTGTTTTTTTTGTAGAGACTTCTTCTTGAAACAAAAGGCACACGTACGGTGCGCGCGACTGAAGAAATACTTCCCAACGACTCCATGCTGATTTTTTTCAGTTTTCGGCACGATAACAATAAAATATTCAAGCTTTTACTTGAGCATGTGGAAGATTCTAGCTCTAGCACGTCTCTTTTTTTTATAGGCTTCCAAAAAATGCCAGAAGTGAGTTTTATTACCTTTTGAACCCGTCTTTCAAGAAAACTAAACATGCTATAGTATTTTTTTAAGGGCCATAGTATCACAGTCACTGACAAGAGTTGACATTTTGTATAATTTTAAGAATTGAAAATGATGGGGCCGATTTCATATAATATTGGACCTGGTGATGTCACGGAATCGTTTGGGGCTGGAGTATATTGTTTTTCAATTCAAAATACGGTAAAAATTTTTCTGTTTTTCACGAAAAAAAAAAATTTTCACCAACTTAGAGCTACTTGTATATTTAGGCGAATTGTGAAAAAATTAATGGAAACTTCCTTCAAACAGTTGCATCTTGGGAAAAAATTGATGTAATTCAATTTACTCTGTCGAAGCTTGTAGTTGAATATACACTTGAGCAAGTTCTTTAAATAAATTTGAAATTTTTTCAAAAATCCCAAAATAGCCTACATTTTTGGAAAAAACTAAAAATTCAACTTTTTTCAAGAAGGCCATCGTTGATTTTTTTCCTGTTTTTCTTTCAAATTCAAAGTAATATAAGGAAGATATCCTGTGAGTTTGATCCTCGCTATATTATTCCTTTGTATAGAAAAACTTATTTCTGTATAATAAAAATAAATTTTTCAAAATATTAATACTTTTCTAAACATTTATGGTTTATAGGGATGGCATATGTTTGTCGAAATATCGGCAACTTGAAACTTCGGTAATTTGAAATTTCGGGATTTCACTAATTTCGAGAATTCACTAATTTCGGAAATTTGAAACTTTAGGATCTTGAAAATTCGAGTTGTAACATTCCGGTAATCGTATAATTCCGGGAATTTAATCATTGCAACAATTTGACATTTCTGAATTTCTCTAGTTTTGTTATCTTGTACTTTCGCGATACTTGAATTTCGTTAATAAACATTCTTGATAGTTTTATTTTTTTGCTCATTAAAAGTTTCAGAAATTTTCATATCTTGCAAATTTTCCATTTTGATGATTATACTTTTGGTATTTTGTAACATTTGAAACTTTTCTCACTCGTCAAATTATGTTATTTTGATGATAGATTTAGAATAAATCAGTGAAAAAATTCACAAACCTATGTTGCGTTTACGTGGAGTTATATCAATTTTCTCAGATACTTGATCATGGAATGTGTGATATATGTTATCGCAAATATATTTTCAATATAAAACAACAATAATATATCAAGAAGATTGAAATTTAAATAATTTTTATTAAATTTGAATTGAAAAAAATATCTACAAGTGACATATCATGTTTTATTTCCCGATTGGAAGAATTTTGTGCATCTGAATGAAGTGAGAATTTGTCCATTATACCTAAATTTGTGCCTGTGTAGTGAGGAATTAGTAAAAAAATCAATTTTCCGAAGCGTCCTTGGAATTTAACAAGAAATTTATTAGAATTTTTTTAATGAGCTTCTCACTATAAGGACACGAATGGAGGTACAATAGAAAACATTTTCATTTAATTCAGGTAACGGAAAGTCCCTTCATCGTGAAATGAAAAGCATTTCTCATATCATAGATCATTTTTAGATATTTTTTTCTAATTAAAAGTCAATAAAAATGATTTTGATGTCAAACTTCTTCATATATCCTTGTCTTAATATATTTGAAATACATTCCCGATAAGTTATATCACACAGTTCATCGTTATATAGTCGAGAAAATTGATATAGCTCTTCTTACTTCTTACTGTTTAGTTTCTGAGTAAGGAAAGATGTGAAATGAGTCAAAACAGAACAGAAAAAGTCATAATTTCCTGAATTTTGTATTTATAATCAAAATAAGTTTTTTTGTATGAAGGAATATTGTTTAGCGATGATGAAACACACAGGATATCTCCTTTATATTACTATGAATCTTGAAAAAAATCAAGAAAAACATCGAAGGTGGTCTTTTCAAGCAAGTTAACTTTTTAGTTTCTCCGAAAAATGTACGCATTTTTGTTATTTTGGTAATTTTTCAAGTTTCTTCAAGGAAGCTGAAATGGCGTAGATTTCACTACAAGTAACGGCAAAGAAAATTGAATTATGTCAACTTGTTCCCCACATACAACTTTCTCAAGAAAATTTTCGAAAACAATTCCGTGACATCACCAGGGTTCGAATGCTCGATTCCATATGAAATCAGTCATCGATATAATATGGTTGATATTCTTGATTTTTGGACTTAAACTTTCTTTAATATTCAGCTGCTCAAAATATCGCGATAAAACAAGTTTAAAAGAAGTAGTTTTTCAAAATAGCATAAAAACAATCATTCCAGTATTGTTCGATTAAAGAGAAAAATTGTATGAAAATAACCTAAATGTCATAAATAAGTATGTGAACTTCCTTTTTGATATTCCTAATTCACTGAAAGTCCCATATAAGTCCGACTTTGGTTCTTGCCTGAAATGGCCTTGGACATATAGCGGACCGGCTCCAGTGTCAACAGTCAGGTCCGTATGAATCATTTCTATGTGATTTTTGTTCGCAGTAAAAAATATGTATTAAATTTCTTTAAATGTTTCTTTGCTTTGAAGGATAAACGCTGCCTCTTATTTTCCTGTGATATTTTTGTAACACATAACGTAAATACTGAAAGCGAATGAAGCGAAGTACGGACCGTGCGAACTGACCAAATTATGCACTTGCTTGGCACCGCCCGCATTGTTAGTGCGGTACTGGACGAGTTTGCTGGCTATAGTGTCCGCTCTCTGCACACCTCGCCATATATAATAATAAGTAATATATAATATAAGTAATATTTCTATATATTGCCGATAAAAAAAATTGAATTCTTGTTCACATCGTTCTTGTTTCTTATACACCAAGAATTGTAAACCAAAAAAGTATAATAGCTCTGGTGTGTACAGCAGAAGAAATGTCTAAAGAAATGTCGGACCGTAACATACCTGTATGTACTCTTTCCCACTTAGCTGAGCTGTACATATATTCGTTCGGAAGTTTTCTTTTCTCTGATCGGACGAACCAATAATGTATCTCTCTATTTCATGTATCATATATTCTATAAAAAATGCGTTTCTTTTAAATAACTTTATAGTGAATTGACCCTTGCTGGTTGTTTAAAATATCACAATGATGAGATATGATATCTCGTATATCCTCAATAATTCTATTCAGAATGGAAAGAATACAATACATTTGAATTCCCAAAAAAATCGTATATTTCGTACATTTTAAGAATTCGAAAAGTCAAGAGAATTCGCGTAATTGTTGGTGAATTCGACAGAATTCGAGGACAATGATTGGCCTTTAATAAGTGTGAAGAAAGAAAATAACTTCAATTTTGAAGAAATTTCAAATACCAGGAACTTCTACGTGTTTCGTGTTATTTAAAAATAAATAAGCATTGAATTTCATTGATCATAGTATAAAATATTTTTTTTCTAAATTGTAGACTCATCAACATGCATTACTTTCGAATAAGACGAGTTTACCTAACTTCAACATTGAAAAAATAATTACTGGATTTGTTGAAATGAGCTCGTTTCATTAGGATATTTCTTCAATTGAAAAAAAAAATTTCCTTTCAAAATTCATCCAATTGTGGATCAGAAAATTTTGGTTTCTTTGAGTCAAAGACCTTTTTTTTCGAAGATAAATAATTATTCATCGAATTGAAAAAAATGTTTAACAGCTGCTGAGGCTTGACACAATTATTGCAAGTAAATTATTATACAGATTTGAAAAATATTTTTTCGAATCAAATATTGACGTATTCCATTGGAAAAAATCCCCGTTTGTATGAACAATCTGCAATTAATTAGTTTGAAAAAACGCTTTCTGGAGCCAAGCGACACTAATATGATTGAAGAAACTATTTCCTTGATTTAAAATCACATTCGACGACTTGACTATATCAACTACCTTGTTTTTAAACACAAATCTTTTACTTCTTCCAACCAATTACAACGTTCATTCACTTGATATTTGATTGAATAAAATAATAATAAATTTTTTTCCATAAATTTATATTTTAGATTCAGATTATATATATATATATGTATAACTTTTACTTTGTATTGAAAATTGAAAAAATATGTTACAGGCCCGTATTCACTAAGATCATTTCATTAAATGAAGTAAATTTTCTTTCATTCAAGAGTTTCTTTCCTCAATAACCCAGGCGGAAAAGTCTGACTTATGTCGGATTTTACGAACGGCGTAGTACCGCGCCAGTTGTGAACGAGGAGCAATGCCAGTACTGATCAATGGTACGGAGCCGAGCGTTGACGCGGTTCTGATTCAGGACTGTCCCAGTACTGAATCCAAGTGCTGGCTCGAAGTCGACTTAAGGAGTTTTGCCAGGCGTTGGCGTGGTACTGGCTTAGCACTGCCCCAGTACTGAATCTAAGTGCTGGCTAGAAGCCGACTTGGAGGTTTTGCCGAACGTTGGCGCGGTATTGGTTCAGTTCAGCCCCGGTATGGAGTACAAGTGTTGGCTGGAAGCCGACTTGGAGGTTTTGCCGAACGTTGGCGCGGTACTGATTCAGTATTGCCCCAGTATGGAGTCCAAGTGCTGGCTGGACGCCGATTCAGGAGTTTTGCCGAGCGTTGGCGCAGTACTGGTTTAGTATTGCCCCGGTATGGAGTCAAAGTGTTGGTTGGAAGCCGACTTGGACGTTTTTCCGAGCGTTGGCATGATACTGGTTCACAATGTAGGGTAGGGTCCCGCGGTATGGTGGTTACACAGCTGCTTGCCGGCAGGGTCGGATTTATCCTTCTTGCCGCCCCTGGGCAGTAGTGAACTTGCCGCCCCCCCCCACATTTTTTATTTTGGCTCCGAATTTCTTTGATAAAAACCAATGCAAACAATTTCGCTTGTTGTTTAA
>JAUMHM010124905.1:0-19509 GCA_032362435.1 Melikaiella ostensackeni | reverse complement strand
ACTCATATATTTTATATGGATGACTTGAAGATCTATGCTTCTGGGACACAGCATCTCAAGGATGCTCTAAAGATCGTTGAGAGGTTCACACGAGAAATTGGTATGAATTTTGGATTGGACAGGTGGGCCAAAATTCATTTGAAACGAGGACGACTTGCTAGCGTTAGCGATGACCCTGAACAGAACAGACAGAAGCGCTATTAGACATCTTTGCGCTGTAGAGACCTACCTATGTCTAGGCGTGCCAGAGAGCCGCATTTAGGATATAACATTAGTGAAAGAGGCTCTCCGAAGCAGATACATGCGTTTCCTTCGATACATTTGGTCTTCCAATCTGGAAAAGGGGAAGAGGTATCAAAACCTTAAATGGGAGCTGCGAGGAGTGTATAAAGAATATTCGGCTAAAATGATTGCCCTTGTCATCGGTGCTCTCGGAGTTGCGAAGCCATCACTGGTTTGTAGCCTCAAAGCCATACCCGCGTGCTAGAAGCCGGTTGTGTGTGTACGTTTACCATATTGCCCGAGGCACATCTCCTATTCTTATTTATATCAAGTGATATTTTTAGCAAACAATAATTTAGGGAAATCGATAAGCAAAACTTCTCAAAACTTATGAAAACACAGAATTGCACCGAAATCGACATCAAATAACTAGCTCGCATCTTTTTCAGGTAATTGATAGGTAAAAATAAATTTCAAAGGACTATAGGAATCTTTAAACCATAAGAAATGTCTATCTTTGGTGTCCTTCGAAATTCAAGATTTTTTTCTGTCACCTGGCATGAATGTTTTCAATTTATTCATTATAGAGAATATTCTCTTCGTATTGTAGAGAAAGTCCTGTTTATATTATTCAAGGAAAAAAAATGTTTAAGGGCCATTTCGAACCATTAATTGTAACGAAGTAACAAATTTTCGTATGTAAAAACCGACAATATCTACAAAAAAAAAATTTTTGTTTTGTAAATTTTATTGCTTATTCGTCTATAAAGACCAAATACTTTCCAGGGGTGAAAGAATTGTTTAGCCTGAAATTTGTATTTTTTAAAAATTAAAAACTGAGAAAATTCATTTTCACACTTAAAACGGCCTAGCGGAAACTCTAAACAATTCTTTAAAAATGAAAAAAATTTACAGCAGTATTTTTTCACCTAACGAAAGAAATTTAGGGGGAAGCGTTTGCAAAATTCAAAAACTCACTTTTTTTGTGCACCCTACTGCAAAGTAATGGACCCATAGGCCTAAATAATACACTGAATTAAACTTGAGGTAAAAAAACTACAATATTAAATTAAAATTTTCAAACACAATGCAAAAAATATGTGATTGACGTGTAGAAAATTATAATTTTACAAAGTATAAGATCCAATCATTGGCATCCAAGCACTGCTCACAGAAAACTTTATTTTGTTTCTCCTGTAAAATTTCATTTTTGAACCTTGCCTAGTACTCATTCTCATTGCCTCAAGCAGAATCAAATTTTCTGGAAAATAATCGTGATTTTTTAATTTAGGAGAAATATTGAGTGGATCCAGGTTTAAAAACATTTTCTAATGTGACATCTGCAAATATGCGAAAGATTAACCCGTGCAAACAAAATGCAGTTCTTCTCACAAAGCATATCGTATACTGCACCTACTATAAACTTACCGTGACAGTGGAGTATTACTTTAGGCATGTTTTTCGAGAAAAGTATTCAGAATTCTTTTTTTCTTTTATTTTCAGGAAACCAGAACTTTTGCGAGGTGTGTATGCTATGGGCTTCAATGCACCCTCGAAAATTCAGGAGACTGCGCTTCCGACGCTTCTTGCCGATCCGTAAGTCTTATTTTTGTGTAGAATGAAAATATTTACTTCATTCTTTCCGACGAGGACTATCCTGAAAGTTTGTATACAACGAGTCGCAGATTTTTCAGAGAAATATCGTGCGTCATTGCCCATGCGCACAGGCATCGGTCTACAATCGTGTTGAAAGAGCTGTTTGTAACAGGCTTTACAGTAGAGTGTATAGATTAGAACAAAAGTAAGAGTTCAGATTCGCGGGGTGCGGAAAAGTTGTGATTCCTCACCACTGAAAAGTACTTGAAACATGAGTTTGGTCGGAAAATATTTACTATCCCCGCACTGGCTTTGAAATTTCAAAAAGTTGACCGAAATTCCGTTATTCTAATGGGTTGTTAAAATGCATTTTTTGTGTGTGGCTGTGTTGTCTTTTTGAAAATGAAAAATGTCTGAAGATCGACAACATATCACTAATTTCTTCATAAGAACATCCGGGAAAGTTCATTTCAACAACCCATTGAAATAAGGGCATTTTCATCAAATTTTTTAAATTTTAAAGTCGGTGCTTGAATACTAAATATTATCTGATCGAATTTGGGTTTCGGGTAATTTTTAGTAGTGAGGATCTACAACTTTTTCGCATCGCGCCGAATCTGAAGTCTTACTTTTGTTCTTTCCGATACATCCTACTTCACAGATGGTTGTGCAGAGGGTTTTGACAGCTTGGCATATGTAGTTCTTGAAGTCTTTGTGATGTACAGGAACCAGCACATTAGGCGCAGGGAATAGGCATGCTGATTTGGCTAAAGTGTCTATTGTCTCGTTTCCTTCGATTTCCAGATAAGACGGTATCTAGATTAAGATGATTTTCTTTTCTCATTTCTCAGTTTTCAATAGGTATCGTGAATTTCTTTTACTATGCGATCAAATTTGTTGGTGTTTTTTATGACCTGAATTGCCGACGTTGAATCCGTAATAATAGAAAAAATGATCATTTGAATTTACTATATATTTCATGGCTTGCAAAATAACGTAGGTTTCGCATCTGAATATTCTAAAAGAATTCGGTAATTTATACTAAAGTTGATTATTAGGTGTAAGCATAGCGCATCTACATCCAGTGGTTGATATTGATACATCAGTATAAATAGCGAAATAATTTGGGAATCTGTTTGGTATTTCAGCGAACGAATCTCTTAATTCAAGCGAATCAGTTTGACTTTTGGCCAATTCCTTGAAGCCATTGATTGCAGCGGGACATATAATTTCCCAGTTGGGAAAATGACAGAATCTTCTGAGAGCAATCGTTGGCATCTCCGAAAGCAATTCTCAGGCCTGGCAGAAAACGTTTGTAGAGTACTAGGTTTGGCAGAGTTATACATTGATTTCGTCAAGAAATTTTATGATGTTGAGTCTGCGTTTACAATCATTTTTCAAGTATCGAAGGTTGGGGATCCCTGTAATTTTTTTGTCAAAGATGAGCCCAAAAATCCTAATTGTTCCAACAACTTCCAGCTCGTGGTTACCTGAGAATAATCTGGGATCTTGATTGTGTGATTTATTTTTAGAGAATAAAATGAACGTGATTTTTCAATTTATAAAGTGTAAAGTTAATCTTGTCAGCCCAATCTTGCAATTTGTTAAGACAGTCTTGAATGAGTTCCTATGTTGTTTGTAGATCTGTTCCACTACAGGAAATTGTCACATCGTCAGCAACAAGACTTTTTTTAGACATGTCGCGGAATAGTTATGTCGATAACTGTTATATTTGAGCTTATCCTTACCTGGTTTGAGAATTGGGACAGTTAAGAAAGACTTTGTAGATCCAAATACAGTTGAACAGATCGAAAAGATATTCTAGTGCTTTGGATGAAAGGTTTTTGAGAAGTATATTTGGTATACTGTCAGGTCCAGGGCTTGTATTTTTACATTGACTGAGTATGGATGTAAGTTCAGGTAAAAGAATTAGAGTATAAATAGTAGAGTTTTTGTTTTCAGCCAATCCTTGGTGTATAAGGCTCTCGGCTTCGAGTTTTAAGACAATGAAATGCGGGTCGTAGTTTGCATTACTGGAATTTGAGACAACATTATCTTCTAGCTCGTCAGCAATTTCTTTGGAATCTTTTGTGATATTACCTTCATTTTTCAGTAAAAATGTGATGCTAACAGTGGATGACGTTCCCTCGATTATGTTCATCTTTCTCCACACCTCTGAGCTTCGAGTATTGTATCTTAGAGACGAAGTGTAGTATTTTAGATACGAAGTGAACTCGATCCAGGAACTTCTATAACTCTGCTTATTTATCTTCCGTGAAGTGTCTCAAATTCAATTTTGTTTCGAGTGTCTTGTGCTTTTTATATACATTATAAGCGTGCTTTTTTTGTTTTAATGCTTCCTCTACTTCTGACTTCCATCAGGGCACTTGGTGTTCACATAATTGAAGGGACGTTTTAGGAATAGATGCATCTGCTGTCTCTGTAATAGCATCAACTAGTGCATTAACAATGTCATCAATTTCGTGTTTATTTTCTTCTAAAGGTGATTTTAAGTTGGCTATTTTGGTATCCAACTATGTATAAAATTTTTCCCAGTCAGCTGATTTAATCTTCCATCTTGGTGTGTAATTGTACAGAGTTGGATGAGGATCTGTTCGTTATAATTTTATTAGAAAATGATCTCTGTTGTAAAGATCCTCAGAGGCTTACCATTTCATATTTTGGGCTATACTGGCACTGCATATTGATAAATCAATCGAACTGAACGTAGCATTGGAAATGTTAAAGCGTGTAGGTTGATTATTGTTAAGAAGGATAGCGGCAGGTTCATCTAAAAGCTGTTCATTTATCCTGCCTGTGGCGTCAGTGTGGTTCGAGCCCCAAAGCTAGTTATGGTTATTAAAATCTCCCAGCATAATAAAACGAGGATTCTAACTATTCCAAAATTGGTGGTAAAAAGATCCTTGCTTTATGACAAAATAATGAACTTAACTTAGAATTTAATTTATATAGAAAATGGTGCCAGGTGACGATTTATTAATCGAATCAGATTAAAATTGAATTAGATTTAATGAAGTTATGAACGATAATTTTTCTTCACGTACTTCAGCCGTTCGTAGAGTGGCGTCGATTCCTGAAAAACTTATTAGAGGGAAATCACTTTTAGAGGTTCTCCAAAATTAATACACCATATTTTAAATATATGACAAAAGAATGATAGTTTTTATTTAAAAATCCCTCTGGGCTAATACATTACGTCTCTGGTAATTTAAAGAGAAAGAAAGGTCTTCAAATAATTAAGAATTATTTTGTCTAACACTTCAAAGAGTAAATGACCTCCCTATGATGAAAATTATGACTCGAAATTCCACATTTTACGTTGAAAATTGCTCATGAGCGTTAAGAGAATTTACTGTAGAACTACCGCCCTAAAGCTTCAAAACTGAAGACATCTTCCAGCGTCTATCGACGCCATTCAGTAAGATGTCACAATACAATTGGAATTAATACCAAGTTACAAGCAGCCTGCCTTGAGACAATCTGGAGTCGGTCACGTCAAAATATTCGATCAAAATGGTGCAAATAATATGCAACGACTTGTCCCGTACGAGGCTCGACCGAAAAAGACGCCGATGCCGCGTTTCTCGTCAGCACGTCCCCCTCCTGCTCCTTCTCCAGCCCAGCGCAGGTGATCCAGATTCGTCTTCTGCGCTGGCACATTGTCATGGCAGGCGAGGGCGGATTTCGAGACCTTGATGTGCAGGAGATGGTGGTAGTGGTACTGCGACAAAACCAAGGCGCTTAAATTTAAATCATCCCAAGTGCAGATTCTGAAATGCGAGAATCTCATCCACGTTCCATCCACGGTGAGCAGCTTTCGGCCGCGCCTGCATCTGTACGATTTCAACCCGCCTTGCTTCCTTGTCGGCCGTGCAGATGATCCTTGGCGATGGGTTCCTCTCCTTGTTGCTTCCACTTCAGCTTCATGGCTCCATTGCAGACCTTGAACCTCGGTGAACAACAAAAAAGTAGTTAATAAAAAGAAGAATTAATAAAAAATAAAAAAATCCTAAGAGTTAATAAAAATGAATTTCTCTCTTCGTCTCTATGAATTTACCCATTAAAATGTGTTTTCATACAATAAAATAAAACTTGAAATTAATATGACCCTCGTCCGAGCCTCGATCCTTACAAAAGTCTCCCCCAAGAGAAACGGAGTCGCTTACAACTAGTAATGAGCAATACACAAAATTGTAAATTTCAGGTAAAACCTGCGTCATTATTACTCCTCCCCCCTCAGAGGAAACCCGGAGGGTTTCCCTTGTGTACCAAGACGTTCACGGGATCACAAGCTCATGTTCAAATCATGAAGAGTCAAAAATGATCAAATCAAAATAAGTGAGAAATTACAAGACAATCAAAATGTGTCGACTAATTAATAGACTAAGAAAATCATAAGTCTAACCACCAAAAAAGAATTTTAAAAATAATAATCTTAGACCCAAGAGAAACGGATAAGTATATAAGAATTATGTCAGGCACACACAACATACAAAACAAAACAAATTTCAGGCGGGAGGAAACGGAAGGAACACGATGGAGAACACCCTCTTGTTCGCACTTCTCACAAACAAGGTCCAGCCTATCCGGGCACCACTGCCATATGTGCCCCTTCCTTCCGCAGTTGTGGCATGGGACGTATGCTAGGTGGTTTTGGAAGCTGCCCTTGGTCTTGCGTTGGTTCTTTTCTTTCGATGGTGCTTGGGGACGGGTGGCTCTTGGACAGCAGCCACAGTTATAACGCTGGGTGCCTTCACGAATTCCGGCCCGTTATCGGTATGAATGAACTCTGGTTTATCCGACCATGAAGTCACTAAGTCCTTCAAGGCTGCGCCCACATTTTTGACATTGGGTGCTCGTAGGGCTTTACACTCTATCCACTTAGTAAAGTAGTCGTAAAATACGATGACATAGCAGTTTCCTGCTTAACTACGAGTGTAAAGCCCTATGCAGTCCATGGACGCCAATGCCCCCGGGCTTCTCAATTGGGTCTAGTCATTTCCACGCCTCTGTTTCCTCAATGAAGGGATCTATTAGAGGCTTCGGCCTGAAGACGTATAAATTCCCTTCTATAACCTTCCAACAATGATACTTGCTAGGGAAATTTTGTACTTAACTAACCCGATGGCAGTACCACGGATCATCGGTCACTTTCGCAACACATACCTCGGCAACCTCCTCTCCTTCGTACATACAAGAAAGTGCGTCGGGTACATGGTGTGAAGCACCTTTATGATGGATAATCTCAAACCGGTATTCTAACATCTCGAGCGAATAACAGGCCAGACGACCGGTTAGGTTGTGTTAATTATGCAGCCTTCGTAAACTACTATGGTTGACAATTACCGTGAATTTAAATCTCTCCAAGAAATGACGGAATTTTCGGGTAAACCAAACTACCGCTAGACATTTTTGCTTGGTAGTAGAGTATCGACGTTAGGCATCCAATAGCGTACGACTCGCGAAGACGATTACGCGTTTCTCTCCCGCTATTACTTGTGTCAAAACCGCGCCTAAACAATAACTGCTGACATCAGCTTGGAGTATAAAGGAGATTTCAAAATCCAGGGACGCCGAAATTGAGGCCGAAGAAAGTGCTTTCTCAATCGCTTCGAACGCCACCTCTTGTTCCTCCGCCCAATCCCAGCAGTTACTTTTCCGCAATAAGTGCGTGATGGGTTCTGAAAGCGTAGCGAATCCCTTTATAAAGAATCGATACCAGCTAGCCATACGTAAAAATTGTCTAAGCCATCTAATATTACGCGGCAAAGGATCGTTCAGGACTGGTGCCACCCTTTTTTTATCAGGTTGCAAACCATGTTCATTTACGCGATATCTCAAATATCGTACCTTCGATAAGCAAAACACGCTCTTTTTGGGGCAAAACAGTGAGGACGCATTAAGCTTAAATCAATAGTCGAAATCTAATGGACCGACCGCAATTCACCTAAGATGTCTAGTAAAAAAAGAAGCGGATACGCGTCGCCCTTAGAGACCTCATTAACCTTCCGAAAGTCAATGCACGTGCGATAGGCCCCGTTAGGTCTTTTTACCATCACGACTGGACTTGACCACTCTGAATTGGATGGTTTAATAAAATGTTCCGCTAACAGTCGATCCACCTCGTCATACATTGCTTCCAATACAACCGCAGAAACTCTGTAGTGTCTGCTTTATTGGGGAATGTCCCTGAACATAAATTTCATGTTCGACGAGATGGGTTCAACCGTATTTAGGAGCGCCGAACGAAATACCTTCTGTCAGAAATTTCTGAAGTCGTTTACTTTTGACCTCGAACGATTCAACTACTCCACAGCAGGTCTCCTGCTATCTGACCTTGTCCTCGCTCACAGATACGGCCTGTTCCGTACCATAATGAACCATGTGTTCCTCTTCGGTAGGCTTAGCTGAATACCACGCGTTTCTAAACCCATTCTGAATGAGAACAAATTTTCGCGAGAAATCCCACCCTAGAATACAATATGGTGATAACGCTTTCGTTACATGGAAAGCTACTTCATGCTTAACACCGTCCAATACTACCGGTAGGAATACCCGTCCTAGAATATGAGAAGGAGCCCCATTAGCCACTCTTATCATGCCTGCTTTAGCATCTACCATTTTTCGCTCGTTTTCTGTCACCAGTTGCCCCGCCAGAGGTTCTATCAAAAATAAGCGTGAAGACCCTCCATCGATTAAGTGCATCAATAATTTGTGTACCAACTTCGATCTTCCGAACAGCCTTATGACCTTTTCTTCGGTCTGGATCTCCTCACACGACGGTATTTTTCCAACAACCACAATAACTTGTTCGGTTGCCGTGCCGCCTCCTTGGATCGCCCTTTGCCCGTCCTGAACTACCCTAGAGTCCTGCAAATTCACGCTATGTCTCCTGTAGTACTTCCTCACGCAGTGCTATATCTTCTAACCCGAAAGCAATCAGCCGTGCTATACTAGCTACGGCACCCCCCTGTCCCTGAAATACAACCGGTGGCTCAGAAGTTCTGCGCCTTGGGCGGATTCTAACTGGATCCTGGAAATGGGTAATTTCCCCAAATTGTTTGTCTTTAGAACTCCCCCCCCCCCCCCATCTCTTATCTAAAGTGGAGGTTTCTGAATATACTGCCTTTTATTGACGATCACGTTATTGACCATTTTAGAAATTGAGGGAGCCAAAATAGTGATTATCAGTTCTTGAACGCGACCCGTATTATCCTCTAATAACTGGGCTCCATTATATATCACGGGAGGAATTAGGGGTCCTAATATTTCCTCCCCCCTTCATTTCCATTCGCTTGACATTTGGGACATTCGCTTTTAAGTACCCCTTCCGCCATGCGTCCAAAACGATACTTTTGCTTTTTTTCAGGGCACTTTATATAAGGGTGGCCCAATTTTTGACAGTTTCTACATTTAAAATTGTTGTACCTTAGTTCCTGCGTTATCCGGCTCGAGTCATTCCCTTTAATTTGTTTATCCACGGATCCAGAATTCTTTGTGTTGGAACTCGGACTAGAATTTCCCTGGCTTGTCAGTTCAATTTCTTTAAATTGCTTTGACAAGTTAGCAACCAGTTCAGTCAAGATGGTTAAATCCGTGTTCTCTTTCTTCTCCCTTTCATTTTTGAAACCCCTAGTGGCTAACTGCTCATAACCTTGAGTGAGAGCTGCCAGCTCTCTATAATACCTAAAATTTCTGCGCCTAATCGCACATCTGATTTGGTAGTGCATATTGCTTTAGGCCCTATCTAATTGTTCTTTCAGCGGGATTAGACGTGGGTATAACCTATATAATTTCATCATATACGTAGAATTATCTACACTAGATTCTTCCGGATCCTGCTAACGCGCGATTATTTGTCCCTCAAGTCTCTTTTGGTAATTAATGTCCTCGAACCTAGTACAAAAATCAAACTTGAATTGTTGCCAAGTCCTCCATAAGTACTGATTGTGCCTAAGCTATACCAACGCCATATCGTCTAAGAGAAAAGCATCGCTAGGAGATCGCGATTTGTTATCGACTTTTATTACCTCTCCCGTAAGCGGTGACCGTTTGTCGGGAGGCCGCGGGCTGTTCCGGGTATGAACCGTTTATCGGGCCTAGATAAGAGGGCTGATAGTACTGTTGACTCTAGAACCCTCCTTGCTGGACATTTCTTGGAATGTCATCTTGATAAGTACTATGCATTATGGGCTCGTTTGATTGGAAACCGGAATCTCCCCTATATTTCCAAAACTGGGATTGGAGATTATTTAACTCGGCATAAGTCTCAGTTCTAATACCGTAACCATTTGCGTAGTCAGTTTGTACTCATGTCAAGTGATATACTCTGATTACTTGGTCTTGGTCTCGCCTCGTTTGGGGAATTATTTGAGAAATTGGGTGCAGTTCTCATCCCGAAATTTGACTCCAGTTCTCATCCCGAAATTTGACTCCGGTTGTGATAAAAATTGTGTCCCATTGAAACGTGGCGTTGGAAAGAGGTTTTGAAAAAATGTACTGCCCTGCAAACATACAGAATTTGGGCAGTCACTATCTATTAGCCTACCTGTATCAACGTAAGCCGTCGATTAGAGGGGAGGCTGCATTCTCGATACGAACCTACTAATTTCTCCATCCTTAAGTTTTGTGTGTTTTATAAGGGGACGTAGTTTTTATTATTAACTGCCCTGGACACCGTAGAGCTCGGTAAATTTTGGGAGATATAATTCAGAAAGTGTACCGCTCTTTCCATTCCCGGTGAACGCAGCCCACTTGCTGTTGAAACTATCGGTGTTCTAACCTCCTCCCTTCTAACCTCTCTGGATTCCGAGCACCGCCCTATCTAAAACTACTTCGTGAGTACCGGTATTCTTAGCAAAGTCTTCGGACAATTGGACCTATGTTGAGAGAGGCTTACGAACAACGTGGCTTTCTTAAAGTCTTCGAAGAAATCTGATAGTGTTCTCCAAGAATCTTTACTTATTGCACACCAATATTTTGCGTCTTCAATCAACAATACCTTTAAATTTTCTAGAATGTCATGATTGTTTATTCTATAACTTCTCTTGAATCTTTTCAATTCTTCAAGAAAATGCGCGGGACTATCTTCTTTGTTACTTCGGAATTTAATTGGCCAATTGCTCATAATTTGAAAAGGAGGTTGTATCATAATAAAAGGAAAATAAGTAGCTGGAATCGTCTCATTATATACATTATTATCGGATTCCTGATCTGTGTCTGTGTTATTAATGTGAATTTCTGAACGTCTGTTTGACTTATTCCTTCTTGTCGAGAGTCAACGGGATCTGTTTTGGTTTGGGTTATTTCTGTCCTCCAGTGGTTCACTGTCATCGGTATCTTGTAATTTTAAATTATTAATTCTTGTTCTGCTACGATTTTCATTATAGTTGTCAGAAAATTGACGAGGGTCTTGCGAATGTTCTCGTCAGTCAAATTGTACGGATTGTCTATTGCGTGATTCACTTTTATTTTTCCTGGTATTAGGTTCTATTAACTCTTTTCTACTTTCAAAATAGCTCTGAGCTGATGAGTCTAATCTAAATCTTAGGTTATTTGCCCTTTCTTCTTTTTCTTTAAAAAATATCTCCCTTTGTTGGTTCATAAATTCGTTGTATTCTGTGCTTTTTAAAGTTTTATTATTTAATTGTGAGCGAAGTTCCTGTCCGTTCCTATTTTCTAGACAAATAGTTTCGTTTGCTTCATCTCTTGGATTTTTATTGGGACCGACGTGCCTAGTGTCAGTAGATTTTCATCGTCCCAAAAGAAAGTATCGTTAATGGAGTCAGAGGCTCTGTTTAGAATTTGGGTAAGGTTGTGGCGTGGGGATTTCTCATTTCTGATTTGAGCTGGTTCAGTAAATGTTCTTTAGGTCATCCTGCCTCTGTCTAACCTATTTCCAGTCGTTGGGGTTTCCGTAATTTTCTTAAACAAACCTCTGCCGCGACCTATCGATCTATTGATTATTTTGGGTATTGTTCCCGTGCTTCGGGATGTGATTGAAACCGGATTCCTAATTGTTGGTTTCGTCGTAACATTGTTTAAGTTGATATTTTGGGTTGAAAGTGCAGCGGCACCTTTCAAGTCCAAACTACCGTGATCGCTTTGTGTATTAGTAGGGTTAGCCATTATATTTTTGACTTGACCCTATCTCAGCTTCATCTAATTTTAAATTGCGTTAACATTCGTCTAAATGGGACTCTACATATAAATATCTACTTTGGTTTCTTAATTTCAAAATTCCCAGTCTAATCGAAATATTTTTATTAAAATTTTAATTATTTATCTAATGGTCCGAGAGTTCGAAAATATGTTTATTTCCGCTGTACGACCCTTTGTTTGGGACATAAGGCGCGTTACCTTGCGTTGGACTCGCAAGGGCATGGTTTGCACGTGTAAAATCGCTACCGCGCTTGAACGCTTCTTCTCGTTAAATGATTGAAATATTTAACGAAAAGCAACCTGTATGATTTTCTTCTTTTCAGGTTTCAGTACTTCTGTAATTTTTTAGTTTTTAGTTTCAATTTCCAAAAACTAAGGTTTTTACTCCTTATAAATTTTTTATTCTTTCTGAATTTTAGGTTTTATTTATGACTCGCTCCTTGTCTATTCTTTTCGAACTTGGGTTTTTTCTACTGAATTTTGATAGCGAAAGATTTTTTTTTAATCCCTTTCTCGCTTGTGGTTTTTATCTTATTTTATTACTCGTAGAACATGTCGTCTTTTACATAATTAGCAATCGATTATCGAATCACGTAAAAATCACTGCATACTTAAATTATCATATAAACCACATGAGGATCAAATATTACATGGCATATATGAATTATTACTATATTATAATGTATATGTTATTATTAATTCTTATTATTATCCGGGAAGGGCTGTTAAGGGACACAAAGCACTGCGGTGAAACCTATTGTACTACGCCCATTTTGTTGAACATCACCCATTAGAAAAGTCTTCGCCATGAAGGCGTATATTGTTCCATAGGAGATGTCATCAAACTTTTCCGGGTTTAAAAAGTAATCCCCAAGATAACTTTCTTTGAGTATTGCGAGTGCGTCACATTCACACAGTGTGTGATGCGCTGTTTCGTCCAAGTGATCACATTTATGACACCTAGGGTCGATCTCAAACCCCATTGTCTGTAAACGTTTGTTCAACTGGCAGTGGCCAGTTAACACTCCACCACAACTTTTACCTGTTTTTTTCCATATCCATGAGATCTTTAGACCTCTTTGAATATGTTAACTGAATGTACTTCTTCGATTCCATCAGTTCTTTGGTTTTCTCCCACTACTTCGCACGTGCGACCCGAATCCACTCCTCGACCGTTTCCCTGGAAACGGCATGCGATATACCACTGTAGGGTTCAGGTCTAGTGAGGGGCATTGTAGCTCCCTTGCTTGCCAATTTATCCGCCTTTTTGTTTCCCATGATGTCTTTCATGACCGGGCACCCAGATCAGTTTGATCTCGTTGTCTGCCGATGCATGAAGGAGAACCTGAAGGCAGTTCCATACTAATTTGGAATTAACCTCTTGCGGTTCAACAGCCTTAAGTGCAGCCTGGCTATCGGAACAAATGTATATATGCTGCCTTTATATGCCCGCGTACAAATCTCCTCAAGACAAGCTTTAATTGTCACTACCTCAGCTTGGAATACAGTGGGGAATTTGCCCAGTGCTATTGCAATGTCAGCCCTGGGTTTCAGCTCCAGTACCCTGGGAGTATTTGGATCCATCTGTGTACCAGATGAGTCCTCCTCGTTTAAATAATGCGTCTCTACTTCGCTCATCGTGCCATACTTCCCTTTTTGGAAATATCACCTTAAAGGGCTTTATAAGCGAGAGTTTCCTGACCATACAGTCAGGTTCTATGTGAAGGACGTGATCTTCACAAAGAGCATTCCATCGAGATCTTCTCAAGTTTGTCCCCTCGACCGCACTACTGGGGCCTTTCACCATTAGTCTATACGCCTTCATCGACGCCTGTTTCTTTACAAGCAGATTCAATGGCGGCAATCCCAGTAGTACCTCCAATGATGCAGTCGGTGTAGACCTCATTGAGCCAGAGATCGCTAGACAAAATACCGTTTGTGGGCTTTACAGTTGTTTCTTGCAGTCAATTAGTTCCGTCTTGATACCCATATCAATGAAGCATATGTAATTATTGGTCTGACTATTATTGTATATAACCACTACACCATCTTGGGTTTCAGTCCCTAAGATTACCCTATAGCACCTCTACAGGCCCAAAAGACCATTTTGGCCTTTTTAATTACCGTATCGACGTGGGTTTTCCAGGTAAGCTTGGAGTCATATATGCCTCCCAAGTATTTCGCCGATTTCGAAAACTCAACTAACCTGCCATAGAACTCGGGTTTTCTGAAGTCAAGAAGTTTCCTCCTCGTGAAAACCATAAGTTCCGTTTTATCCGGGTTAACGGATAGACCGCTATCGCTACACCACCTCTCAACTATTTTGAGTGCATTTTGTATGAGTTCACTAATATGCCCTCATGTTTTCTCCCACAAGGATTACTAGGTCATCTACATATCCTTGTGTATAGAATCCTTCTTTGTCAAGTTTACAAATCAGGTCATCTATCACAAGCGCCCACTGGGTGGAGGATAACACTCCCACCCGCGGGTATCCTCTTGTTACTTTAACCTTCAACTTCTCGCCATGGAGTGAAGTATATATTACTGTGCTTCTCAACGTGGAGCGTATCCACCTATTCAACGGTAGAACTAACTCCATGTTCATCTGCAGCCTCATAGATATAATCTATAGGGGTATTGCTAAATGCGTCCTCTATGTTTAAAAATCAGACCACCGATATTTCACCTTTTTGCAACTTGATTACCATGAAGTGCTTTCTCCGGTAGGATTTCTTCCTTCATATAAAGGTCCACTAGTTTTTCTAGCGCTTTCAATATGCATGATGTTAGGCTAATTGGTCTAAAATATTTGGCTTCATAGTAGGTCGACCTACCCGGTTTAGGAATAAAGATTGCCTTAACCTTCCTCCAAGCCCAAGGGGTATATTCCATTGCTAAACACGTTTTAAATATGTTACACAATGACCCCACCAAAACTTCCCACCCTTCATGTACCAACGCAGGGGAGATTTCATCTCCTGTGGCCTTGAATGGGTCAGATTGATTAACAACCCACCTGATTTTCGAGTGCGTGACTATTCGACTAGCAGTTTTCCAGTGTTCGGTACTGCTTGAAGAGGTCCACTGATGTTATCTCTGTAACCATCCCATTTCGTTACACTTGGGTTCCTGTACCTCTCAGGATCGCATATATCTGCTTTTAGGGAAAAACGTATATGCCTATGATCAGATGAAGATGTTTCATGTGATACATGCCATCCTTTAAACTGATCACTCAAATGTATTGTGCATAAAATTAGGTCAATTACCTCATGACATCTTATAGCCACAGAGGTAGCAGAATTACTCCGATTTAATAGAGTTAAATCGATTGTCATAAGATAATCTAATAAAGACTCTCCTCTCGTTTCACAGTGTTCTACCAGTTGTCTCCATTCCTCAGATGGTGGTTGGTCTAGAGCGTTATAGGGTAGAAACGCTGAACATGTCACTAAGGGTTGACGTGAACCTTCTACTTGGTGTTGAATTTCTATTGATACATGATCTCTAAAGCAAAATCTTGGCAGACTGATAAATTCTATATCACTTCTGACAAATACCGCTGTTCTGACTGATGCCTTCAACGTCTACCTTGTAGCACTAAGGTTCTCTAATAACGGCAAAAGCTGATTGTTCCGCTATCAGACGTCTGCTTAAATTTGCAGACGCTGCCTTGGCGTGATGGACATTGATTTGGATAAAATCCAAATCTGAAGAGTAGCGACTCCAACTACCCATTTTATTCTCCTGCTTTTTCTTCCGAGGACATTTTCGGAGATTTGTCGCTAGGCTTTCCTTTTGTGAGGATTTTAAAATTAACCGTCTTTAAACCTTAGTATGATCTGCACTCGAGTTTTCGGAAAGCCTCGACCGCAGCGTCGTCGACACAGAATATTAGTTGTGTCACGTTCTTTCCCGCCGTAACGTCAATCACGTTTCATTCCTCCGCCTTTAAAGTCGAATTATGGACTGTCAACCGCTTTAGGGAGGTCCTTACTGTCTATGACCATTATCCTGGCTCCCTCCCATGAATTCATATCCCTCGCGGCTTCGATAAGCTATGTCACGGAAACTTCATCGGAACGTACCAGGATGAAAGCGTTGTTTTTGAAGCGTCAATCTTCAAATCTTTGAATCATTTTGCTGGTCGGATTCCATCGATTCTTCCCTCCAATGCCGTCTCAACTGCTTCAGCCTGGTCGTCATTGAGTTTGACTTCAGGAAATCCTTCGACGACCACTGGAGGCGATTGTACCTTTTTCTGGCTGCACCCGAATATTTCTTTTTCCGTAGTGTGGCTGTCAGAGTTGAATCCCCAACGTTGGCATCGTTTCCAAGTTCATTCAAGTCCTTGCTCCCCGCCTCGCCGGAAGACCCACTCGGGAATGTAAGAGTAAGTAAGTGTAAGGCATTTTTAACTGGGAGGTCGCCCGGTATCCTAGAACACTGTCTTAGATACCACACCCCGGCACCATTCATCCTTCAGCACGGTATTTAACACCTTGGATTGAGGGCTAACTGGGACGTCGAGAGCCACTCGAGGATCGCTGCTTAGTCAAACTACGACAGGTGCTATTCACCTTACTAACTAAGAAGTGGACCATATGGGTCTCATCGTTCCGGTGTCCAGGTCGTCACTACCCGCGGGAGTTCTAGACCTCCCCACTGCGGCCGGCTCCGAATTCAAATTCTGCTGGGGTAGGTAAATTTAAGTCCCATCCGTAAGTAGTAGCATTCTTTTTCAACCGGACACCCGCTGCTGTCCAAAATTGGCTTGACTTGAAAAGAATCGTGTTTAGACTCAGAATTCAGCAAATTTTATCTAGTTTTCAGAACCGTTGGGCGGTTTTTGAAATTCAATATGGCCGAGTGAATATGGCATCGAGAGCCAGGGAAACCGTAGATGAACAAATTACTTTTTCGAAAGAAATGATGAAATTGTCGATTTGATATACTCCTTTTGCGCTTAAATTCTACGTTTGCATAGGTACTTTGACGAACTATATGACACATTGCGAAATTCAAAATGGTAAATCCAGTTTGGCGGCTGTATGTCAATGATTATGCTCTCTGCAACTAAATTTCCTCAAATCAATTTGAAAATAATTATTCTGGGGATTTTGAGGTCGCTGATTACGATTATGTAGTCAGAATATCGGAATCAAATATGGCGGAATTATGCCAAACAATTCAGCATTCAGTGACTTCAATTGCTGAAATCGGCTTGTAAATGATTACGAGAAGTTTTTTGTGGTTGCTGATTGAGATTCTGCAGTCAAAATATCAAAATTCAACATGGTGGATCCAATATGGCAGCTGTGTGTCGGCGATTCAGCTCCCAGCGACGCAGATTGTTCAGTTCGGCTTGGAATTGATTACTTGGCGTTTTTCGAGGTCGCTAATTGTGATTATTCACTTGTTACATCCGAAGAAACAATTGAGGGTCACAAAGACCGAAGTTCACTTGTTCTCTCTGAAAAATGACTGAGGATCGTAAAGGCAGATCCAGCTGAGAATCGCAGAGGCAGAGCATTATTTGTTCTCTCATGAAGGGCAACTGAGGAGTATAGAGTCAGAGCTTCACGTGTTTCCTTTAAAGAAACAATTGAGGATCTTTTAAGACCGAGCTTCACTTGTTCTCTGTAAAAAGAGAACTGAATACCGTTTAGGCAGAGCTCCACTTGTTCTTTCGCAAGGAGCAACTGAGCATTGCAGAGGCCGAGCTCCACTTGTTGCCTCTAAAAAAGACAATTGAGGAACACTGAGGCCGAGCTTCACTTGTTCTTACTAGAAAAACAATTAAGGATCGTGGAGGCAGAGCTCCACTTTTTCTTTCGCAAGGAGCAACGGAGAGTTGCAGAGGCCGAGTTTCAATTGTTTCCTCTGAAAAAGACAATTGAGGAACACGAAGACCGAACTTCACTTGTTCTCACTAGAAAAACAACTGAGGATCGTGGAGGCAGAGCTCCGCTTGTTCTTTCGCAAGGAGCAACTGAGCCTTGCAGAGGCCGAGCTCCACTTGTTTCCTCTAAAAAAGCCAATTGAGAAACACTAAGACCGAGCTTCACTTGTTCTCACTAGAAAAACAACTGAGGACCGTGGAGGCAGAGCTTTACTTGTTCTTTCGCAAGGAGCAATTGAGGATCGCAGAAGCAGAGCTTCACTTTTCCACTTTCGCGAGTTAATATATTTCCTTCCATCCTTGGTCTATATCCGTTCAAAGCACGGAAATATGGATTATTTATATCCGTTCAGCTCCACCCTCGGTGTCTGAAATGTGTATGTGAATAGTTTTTTTCAGAGATTTACTTTCAATCAGACCGTTGCAGAACTACGTTTAAAATCAGTTACTTTCAGAACTACAGTTTCATTCAGTGATTTACCCTTTATTATGATTGTATTTCATGAAGTCTTCATAAATTCAAGTTTTTCATCAGTTCAATATCCAGTATGCCCAATACAAGCGACGAACACCGCGATGGATGCTGCAATCCTTACAAAAATTTTCGTCTTGCGGGCTACAGAGGCAAAGATTTGAGATTATTATCTAAGAATCTCAAACGAAAATTTCCGGATCTTCCCCATAATGCTAAAATTTGTGACCATTGCAGAAGGGCCAAATATGAAAGTGGTAATGTAGATTCTCAAACATCTCGTAATTTATCGGTTGTTAGTCAAAATGATGTTGATATGGATCAAAATGTATCTTTCAATTCTGATTCTTCCACACCATCTGAAGTTAATAATACCGCAATAGTTTGTTCACAAACAGAAATTGAATTAGGAGACATGTTAAGTGGATTGAAAGAGAAATTTTCTACCTCACAGATTGATGATCTTCAACAATTGAGTATTTTTACAATAGCTTCAGAAGCATGGAGCGTTAATAAAATCGCAAAAGAATTCAGATGCAGTAGGCGGATTGCAAAAAAGCTAAAGATCTTAGAATTTAAAAAGGGATTTTATCAGACACTACAGCGAAGACTGGTAAGCCATTGCCGGAATCTACTGTAGACAAAATAGAAGACTTTTATACTGATGATGCGAACAGTAGAATCATGTCCGGCCAGAAAGATGTTGTTTCTGTGAAAACAGATGAAGACCGCTGTTCGATGCAGAAACGTCTCCTTTTTTGAGATTTAGGGGACTCTACGATAAGTGTAAAGAAAGTCACCCAGAATTTCCAGTGAGCTTCAGCGAATTCGCACAACTTCCTCCGAAACATTGCATTCTCGCTGGGCCCAGCGGAACCCATTCCGTCTGCGCTTGCACGATCCATCAGAATGTTAAATTGATGTTGAATGCTCTTGACATTAAGCAACTCACCCAGAATTCGGAATACCCGATAAGTGGTTATGAAGGCTGCTTACAAGAAATCACTTTTAAGAATCGTGGTATGAATGGCGGTGAAAATCGTAATGCAAATTGTTTTCTTGATGAATGTGAAAAATGTCCAGGAATTGCGAGTTTTTCACAACTTCTACAACAATTATTGGAAGGAGAAAA
>JAUMHM010124864.1:0-19513 GCA_032362435.1 Melikaiella ostensackeni | reverse complement strand
ATCCCCGAAAATCACGTCTTCGCATCACTGGACGTCGTATCACTTTTTACTAATGTACCGAAAGAAAGGGCAGTCGCCGCGGTTCACAGTAGGTGGAACCAAATCCGAACTCAACCAATCTCGAACTCAACAATTTTGTAAAATTTGGATAAATAAAGTAATTCACTATAAAAAACCTCCATTTCTTTCCCACCCCAAAAAATTACTGGAATAACCCTCTGCTGAATAATCTCTGCATAGTACATAACAGCATTAACAATTTCGCAAGAAGAATATACAAATAATAATATGATACCTTTCTTCCATCTGAATTGATAAAAAACCTTGTTAGCCACACCCGCCTTGGCAGCAATTTTCACCTTGTTTTCCCTCAAAAATCCCGTAGAATCCCATAAACTCCCTTCATATTCCCTAAATTACCATTAAATTACGTAAATTGATTAATTAATCTGTGGCATTTATAATCCCAATCAATTCCCTCAATATTTTATGAATAATCTCAAAATCTCATCAACTCCTATCATATCCCATAAATTACCATCAAATTAGATTCATTCCTATGGAATTCTAACACCTTACTTTTTTCACAAGCATTCCCTCAATATCCAATTCATTCCCTTAATATCCCATGCATTCACTTAACATTCCATAAATACGCGCAGTGGGGCGAAGCCCCCTAGTAATAATGTTTTTTTTAACAATCTCAGAAATCAATAATATTTGGAGAATTAATAAGAGCGCGACGTTCTGTCCTTGTCTAGACCGCACTCTTCAAACTCTTCGAGTAGACTCGCGTGTCGAGTCAAAAACTCGGCAGCCTGAGTTTCACAGGGGCAAATGTGCGGCAGCCGAGTAATTTCGGAAAGGAAATTTGACGACCTTTCCAACAATCTAACTTTTGTTTCTAAAAGCGATGGATGTAGGAATATTAATTCATATAGTCATATCTGACGCTAGCAGCGGATCGAGAATTTTTCATAAAAGCGATGGGTGAAGTGTGTCAAACAGTTGTATTTGTTAACAATTCGTTATAACATATAACGCAGGGGGTATGGTTTTGGCTGACAAGTGATTAGTATTCTACAATACATTCACTATCTTTTTCAAGGACAATCAGCCATAAAAGAGATCGACCCAAATTTTCGCAATGGGCTCCCGGACTATCAGCAGAAAATAGTATACGACTGCTGGATGCTTTCGTGAGAAAGGTTGAAAATTATGACTGGAAGAATTTCCAAATTTCGGAAAAACTGTTAATAATTCCTAATTTTTTAAAACTTGTCAGCCAGTTTTCTAATATTGTTTGACTTGTTGAATTGTTTCGAAGATAAATAATTGTGACATAGCTCTCTTCTGCAAAAATGCAAAAACTGTTTTATTCAAAAATAAAAATAAAATAGTTGTAAAATATATTTTAAAATTGTGAAGACAACATTCCAACAATGTTGTTACATAAAAGGTCGTTAAAAATTACAAAAAATTGTTATGTACCTGTATAATGAGGAGTTTCATACGAATAACAAAAAATTTGTCTTCATTTCAATGATAGTAAATTAATTATTCATAATTTCGTCAATATTACCATCATTTATTAATGTTATTGTTACGGTTATTGATTAATGATATTGTTATCAATGAATAATATTTCATGCTTAAAAAAGGCTTTAAATAGTAATATTAATTTTAAAAAATATCATTAATATTAAGAAATAAAAATCAAATTCAAACGTTCCGTCCGATAGTTTTTCAGTTTGCCGGTCGATGTTAGGGGGCGCCTCTTTGACAAGGGGAGTAACGGAAGAGAGGGTGATCCGCCATGTTTGTTTACCGATATTTACTTGGGCTCTTCACCCCCGTGGTTTTCATATAATCCATAACCCCAAGAGTAATCTTCAACGTTTGATCGTTCTGCTCACGTAAAACGTTATAAATAAATGTGGCTATTCGCACAAGTAAGTACATACTATCTAATTACGTTTCGTATTCGCCATTTTTACTATCTTTGCTCTCATTTGTTGTGGCTCGTATTTTTATTTTAGACCGGGACACTTTCGCCCACCAATGAAAAAAAAGAAGACAAGAAAGAGAAGAACTTCCAGAAACAAGGAAGTTTACAGAAACGAGTTACATATGCTGCGCCGAAAAGCCAAAGGGGAAAGAAGAAACTTTGAACTTCTATTGAAAAAGCGTAACATGTAAGAAAAACATGGATTTGATTTCTCTATTTAGAATGAATAAAATTGATAAAAATTACATTAAATGTGTCTATGAGATTTAAAAATCATAATTTTGATGTTCATTGCTCATATTTTTTCCTATTTGTCCGTATATTTTTTTTGTGACATGGATTATACAATGGAATATTGCAGCGTTTCACACTGGGCGAAACTGCCTCGGGCACTGGTAGAACAAAATCCGAGCATCCGCTCAGCGGCCCCGAATGACTGAATTTTATCTTTTTTCATTCTCTTGATGAGGCACTGCTATCACTGGCAGTAGAGAAAAATCAATTCGAATTTGAGCGCCGGTGAGCAAAACATTTTGATCACCGGAAACCGGTTAGCAAAATATTTTGGCCACTGCTCAACGATGCGGTCCAGAGTCAGCCATTTTCGATGTCTCTAAACTGCAGGCAAACGAAAGTTTTGCAGATATGTGTGAATAAATAGTATATTTTGCTACAAGTGCGAAAAGTAGGCATTTTCACACGAGTGTGGAGTTTGCTGAATGAGCCAGAGACGAAACGGAAGGGACATGTAGGCAAGTTGGAGGCGAGTTGGAGGCGTGCTGAAGGCAAGACTTAAACGAGCTAAAGACGAGCCAGAAAAGACTATTGACAATAAAAACAAATTTTCCAGCAATTTTGGAAATTTATGGTGAAATTACCAAAAATTACCGAAAATTTCCAGAAATTGTTTAACATCGGAAATTACGAGAAATTTTGAGAATTTCCGGAAATTCATAAATTACCGAAGATTTCCAGAAATTTAAGGCATCCAAAGTTTTTCGCAAGAAACCCAAAAATTTTCCAAATTACCGAAAATTGATGGAAGAGTCATAAATTACCAGAAGGGACCCCGCACAAAATGTCTGGAAAAAGCCTTTCGGTGAATTTTTCTTATTTCGACTTCTGACGAGCATCACCTGAAGCATCAGAAGACCTACCTTGACCGACCTTCGACCAAAAGGCCTTTTCCATACATATTGTGCGGGGTCCTTTCAGATGTCCAACAATTTTGAAATTTTTTCAAGATTTCCGGTGATTTATCAGTAATTCATGGTCATTTATCAGTAATTTATGTTAACTTATCACTTCGAGTTGCTCGAGTTGTTTGAGTTGCATTCACTACTCACAATCAGTCTGTCAAGTTTTCACTCATAATCAAGTAAGGTTCTGAATCTAACAGTTTGGAAAAGCACTTTTGAATCGAAACGCGCAAGCGCAACAGCTCAAAACAACTAATCGTACTTGAAGTGCGCAAGCGCAGCAGGTAGAAAAGGTAATCTTGCCAAAGAGCGCAAGCGCAGCAGCTAGAAAAAGTCATATTATAACTACTTTTCACCACGGTTTTGAAATTGGTCACTTCCCGCACGCTATACATGCCTCGAGAATTGAACATTCCGTGCATACGTTACAAAGAATATTTTTCTTGCGGTACTGAGTAGGCTAATCGCTCTATAATTAGTATAGTTGCCTTTATCACTCTTCTCTTTTGTAGAGTGGAACGATAATCGGCCTTCTCCAATCATTTGGATCTTTACCGTTTTCAGAACAGATATTCATGAACTTCCATCAGCCATATAAACAGATATCCGTCACCACCCTTAAGCATGTCAGTGGTGGCACCATTCACACCAGTAGCCTCAGGGGCCGTCCGTATACCACGTGGACAATTTTTTACCACTTTTTGACCCCCCACGCTCCTTGTGGACAAGCGTGGACTTTTGCTCACCTCTCCTCCACCCGGCTTCTCTGTAAACGTGCACTCATATCATATTTTATGAAAATATGGATATCGTTGGTATTTAAAAGCTAGGAAGCCAAAAGGAACTGCGAATTGGGTGAAAATTTGGGCTTTCTTAAAAACATAAGCTTGATGATACAAAGTAGGAAGTACAAACAAGAATTCGTAAAAATATTCATAATTTTTCATGTTTTCCTGAAAAAAGGTTCGCAGATTCAGGCGAACGCGTATCCACGTGGTCTTTTGGTCGGACTAACCCCCCCCCCCCCCGGTCACCCTTGTGGAGAATCGTGGACTTTTGCATACCCCTCGCTCCCTAAACTGTCCATGTCGTATATGGATGGTGCTTAACCGTTCTCTAGTTCTTTAATTGCAGAAATAATGTTGCGGAAATAATGTTGCGGATATCGATTTTTCTTTCGCCACCCACAACGGAATTGTCTGACATATACTTTTCTGTGTCACAATTACTATGCTCCATATCTTGACCTTCATGCAATTCCTCAAAAAAATCACTAACAGAGTCTTTTAATTTGTCCGTATACTTCACTATTTCGCCATCATCATTCTTAATTCCGACTAACTCAGTGATAGCACTTCATTTCCTAATGATCTTAACCTATTTCCTTTGACTAGTATCTTTGCCTTTCTATTTTGATACCTATAATCATTTTCTAGACTAGTCCTCTCCTCATTGCTAAGATAATTAATATTGAGCTTTACGAGCACGCTTGCCTTTCCTCGTTAACAGCCACGTGGATTTCATCATTCATATAAAATAATTTAATATCCACTTTCATTCATTTATATATTTCGTCTTGCAGAATTAAGTTCACCGATGGACAATCCCGATTTTGAATATAGCGGATTGCATACTTACTCTTAACCTTACCCTTATGTTGATGAAGCACCACGACTTGTTAATCATCGTAGAGAATCTTCTCCTTCAGGAAGTGCATTTTCTCCTCGTTATGCTCCTGCTGAAAAATATCCTATTCCTTCTGGTTATCAGATTAAAAATGTGAGAAATCATGATCTTCTTCGTGTAACGTTTGGAGAAGAAATTGGTCCCCTTTTCAAGATCAGCCTACCTGCTGGGGTACTAGTATCACCGGATAATTTTTTCGTTGGAACACTGAATACTTATAGTGTTTTGCTCAGATTATATCATACTGTATTATATGGTCGCAACCCAGTTCCAGTACGTTCAAGACTCAGTGAAGTAAATGTAATTTGTATTATGTAAATGTAAGTGTAAATGTATTATTTTAACTTTTCACGTGCACATGATTGTAAAAATAGATTTTATGTCAAAAATAATTAGATCTATATGAAATTTCACCGAAGGTGAAATAGCCCAAATATTTCACCACTAGCAATATCATACGCGCGCTACAGCGCGCGAAATATTGTAGTGTCAATTAATAATATACAAATATAAAACAAGGTTACCATGATTCCAATTTGAAATCGTACAATTTATTCACTTTAAGAAGATAATTTGAGAGGCATTGAGTTAGAAATGTTCAATGTACAATAGGGTGTAGTACAGTAGGGTGTTCAAGTACCGAAAGTAGTTAAAATCACGAAAATGTTTATTTTCATCATCATTTTGAAGCCAATAATTTTTTTTATGCTTCGGGTGAATTATGAAAGTTGTGTACTGTGATATAATAAGTGCTGGTGCAGTATGGACGTCATTCAAAATCAACTTATATTCGGTACTTTAACTTAAGCGTGCGAACACTAGATCTTTTTTTTATGAGGCCTATACTGCATAGGCACTTATATTATCACAGTATACAGCTTTAACCGTTCTTACGAAACGAAAAAAAAATTATTGTTTCGAAAATAATAAAGAGAATAAGAATTTCCGTGATTTTAAATATTTTTGGTACTTTATCGTGAGTTTGCGAACATAAGATAATTTTTAATGATGTCTATACTTCATGAGAACTTAGATTATCATAGTATAGATCTTTCATTGTCTGCCCGGATCGGAAAAAAAATTATTCGCTCGAAAATAACGAGTAAATGCATTTTTCTTGTGATTTTGACCTTCGATCGCGTTGTGCGAACTAAGAGAATTTTTTTCGCTCAAACTTTCAGGAAGTCATTTCAGCACCCATTAGAAACTTTTCAGCACTTCCGGAAAAGAAAACACTGAAATTTACTTTTCCGATACGCCCTAATGTACAATTTTTGAAGTTTCATTTTGAATCTGCCAAATATTCATTATCATAAATATAAGACTCTTCATTTTGAAAAAACAAATGAACATTTTTAATTTTTACGTTTTGAAAGCTATGAATTTTATATGGAAGAATATTAAAGGCTATAAAGTTGATATTGTACAATTTTTGAGCCTTTGAAATTAGGAATTTTTCAATTTCGCACGCTATGAATTCAAAAATGATCCACTTTTAAGTTGTGAAGTTGATTAATTTTTGGTTTTCAATAATTGGCACTGAAATAATTATTTTTTCATTCAAAAGTGAGTTGTTATTTGTCACTACCAAAGGAAAGAATCTGCCGAGTAGAACTACTGTGATGGAATGACATGAAAATCACCTGCGTTTACTTTCAACCGAGCTTTCAATATTGTTATTTAATTACCTCGTACAATATAAAAAATTTTATTGTTTCTCAACCTTTCCGTTTGTTAAACATCGCCATTTTTCAAAGAAGATGAATATCAGTAACATGTCCAATGAATAATGAAATAAATCAAATATCCAAAAACACGATTTTCTAAAATTTTTAGTTTTCAACGTACATGAACGCACTTTATGATTGTTTCAACAATTACAGAATTATTATAAAAATGCATTGATCCTTTACATTGATTAGGAAGCTCGTTCAATTTTAAAATTGTCATAATTTTGTCACTTCTTGCTGAAAATCAATTGTTTAGCCAATAAAGATATATTCAAAAAGCTAATGAATGTTATTAAAATATCGAATAAATAATTGAAGAGCAAAAAACCACAAAAATTTATTTCATGTACATCGGTTTTTTAAATTGATTTCTAGAAAAATTTAAAAGAATAAATAATTGCTCAAGAAATATGATTGTAATCGCAACTGTTCAAAATTGTATATCGAAAGCTTTAAAAAATACAGACTTGAAACTTCAAAATTGAATAAATCCAAGAACAAAAAGATAAATTTGTTCTTAGCATATAGAAATTTTTTTAATGGTGTTAATTTCTCCTCATTTAATTTTACTGCAAAATAAAATAATTTCGGTTTTATGACTCTTTGACATTATTTTTCACATGTCCTGATTTCAATCGCTCTAAATTGTACAATGTGCATGTATGGTTGTAGATCAACATTGTTTGTAGAAAAAAAAAGCTCCACCGTTCTTATCTGTTTTATGAACATATTTTCTGAAAGGCTCGCGATATCGGATAAGATAGCGACTGCTGTAATATTGTACTCAAAAATTGCCATCAATTCGATTCCTCTATTTAAGAAAAAATGAGGAGCTTTATTTTAAGTCTGTTCTTTACGTTAGCGGCTTTCCTTCATTCTATTGGTAGATATAATATCACTCAAATCGAAACTATAAAAAAATGCAGAATAGGGTTGTTTCGCACAGATAAAATAATTTTGGAATAGTTAATTTTGAGCTAAACTAAAAGTGCTTCCTAATTTTTTTTGGTCACGTTTCAGGAGAAATATGCTGTGAGTAAAATCCAAGGTTTTTTATTGCCCATGAAATATGTTAAGCCTGTATTAATTCCAACTTCTGTTTCTTTTCCTTTCACTTCTCTTGTACTTCAACCTAGCCGTTCTTACACATTCACTCTTTTATTTCTTCATATTCGTTCCTCTATTCCTCCCAAGTTTTTCATCCACTCCTCGCCCAATCCTTCCTTCCCTAAAATCTTTACCACATTCTCTTGCGAGCTTCCTTCATCTTCAATCCCTCTCATATATCCTTCCCATACATGCTCCCTTGTTTCCTCTCCCGATTCGCAGATTCTACACTTTCTATTCTTATTCTTATTCAAATACATCCCTTTCCTTACCTTGTTTCCAAATCTAATTCTTTCTATTTTTGTCCATCTTCTCTCTTCCCATCCCTTTCCTAAGTACTTTGGTACTCCTTCCTTCTTCATCATCTTATACCGTTTATTTCATTTTGATTCCTCAATCATCCGCCATTTTCCTATTAATTGTTTTTTCCGATATCTTTTCTCCAATTTTTCATAGCTTACTCCAGTTCTATCTCCTATATCTTTATCCATGAAGAACTCCCTTCAAATCCTTCCTTTAAACTTCCATGTCCTCCTTCCCGCTCTAGCATTTCATCTATCCTTTTGCGCTACTTCTCTCACCATATATCCAGGCATCCTCCAGCTTTCCCCTAGCATTCACCGTATACATTTTTTGTAACCTCTCAATCTCTTCCGTTTCCTTTTATCTCCATATCTCTGCTCTACAGCCCAATACAGGCCACATCAACGCATGAAAAAACCACATTCTGCTTCTTCAATCTTTTTTGAAACTTCTTTTTCCTATTTCCTATATCTCTCTCATTACCCCCGCTGTTTTTTAAATCTTTCTCTTATATGAGCTCTATGATCTCCATTCGTTTGCAAGGTATATCCCGAATACTAGAACTTTTTTACATCTTCTAACTTTACTCCGGGATATTAGCCAGCCCTTTCTTCTTGTCTCTTACCTCCTCTTCTAAGCCTTATTATCTTTGTTTTTTTCTTGATTTACATTCAACTTTTTTCCATCTAAGTATTTCTCCAATCTTGTAGTGAAGCTCGTCATCTTTTTTTCATCCTCTGCTATCACCACTATGTCCACCGCGTAAGCCACGGTATATATTTTTCTTTTTTCCTTCCTAACTTCTCTTCATTTATTCTTCCGAGTCGTAGAATAATATATTAAATTGAAGTGGGCTCGGAGAAAAAGCTTAACCTACTCCTCTCACCAACAAGAAAAAATCTCCTGCATTCTCTCTTACCCTTACCCTCCTTTCTGTCTCTCTAAAAATTTCCAGTATCGCTAGCGCTATTTGTGTAGATAATTTCCAAGGATGTTGAATTAAGATCTATCCATTTGAAAAGTGATATATGACATTGGAAACAATCCTATTCATACAATTTTTCTAGAAATATTTCGATTCATCCATCTCTATATTTCGCATTACAGAACTAAGTTCGCAGATGTACGATCCTGATTTCCAATATAGCGGAATGCACGCTTACTCTCAACCTCACTCTTATGCTGATGAAGCACCAAGACCTGTTAATTATCGTAGAGAATCTTCTCCTTCAAGAAGTGCATTTCCTCCTCGTTATGCTCCTGTTAATAAATATACTATTCCTCCTGGTTATCAGATTAAAAATGTGACAATTCCTAAACTGGTTCGTCTAACGTATGGAGAAGAAATTGGACCCCTTTACAGAATACACCTACCCGCTAGGGTACTATTATCATCGGATAATTTCATCGTTGGAAAATTGAATCCATATGGTGTTTTATTAAAAATATACTTCACAGTATTATATGGCCGTCACCCGGTTGAAATACACTGGATAAGCGGTGTGATTCGCCGAATCAACGAAACTGTAATTGGTATTTTACCCTTCCACCGTATGATTGATTGAAAATTTGTACTAATGCTTCGCTCGCAAGTTTGAGCGCGTCTAGAGAGCGCGTCTGTCGGATCTCGCGCTTCGCACTCGATAATATATTTACATTGCGCTACTAGCTCGGTCTACGTATTTCCCTCATATTTATGCAGAATTCTTTGAAAATTAGAAGCTTAATCATTGACAACTGTAACTTGGTGATTGTGAATTCCCTTCTGTTAGATTTCCTTCGGCTTTCACGAATACATTCTCATCATGTGCCCCACGCTACGCATTTGAATAAAGTCTGTCCAGAACGCGAAATTAGCAAGAAGACAGTAATAAAACAGTCCAAACAGTTGGTACACTTGGCTTACAGCCACTACTACCAACTTCATAACCAGGAAAATTACAAATATATGATTACCGTGAAATCATGTCGAGCGTAGTTTCTTACGAATTTTCGATGGACCACAATTCACCTGCAGTTGTTTTGATTTGACGTAGATATTTTACGTTCTGTATAACGTGACTTTCGCGAAAAAATGAGAAAAGTAGGCGACATCCTATCTCATCCTGTCCCATCCCATCCAATTCCATCCCATCACATCCCATCCTATTCCCTTCTCTCCCTTCCTCTCCTTTTCTTTCCACTCCCCTCCAATCTTCTTCCATCCTATCCTATCAGAACCTATCTGGTCCTATTCTATCATATCCGATCTGAACATATCCGATCCGATCCGACCCTAGCCTATACTATCATATCGTAGCCTATCCTATCATAACCTCTCCTATCCTATCCTATCTCATCCTGTTATATCCTGTCCTATCGTATTCGACCAAATCAGATCTGACCTGACCCTATCCTATCCTCTCCTAGTTCTTCTGCGTCTACAACTTTCGCTTCGACTTTAACCTATTAATCTGGTTACAAATGAATGAAAATTTATTATTTAACAGTATATCTTATTCTATTATGTTCTTGATTTAATAAATGTAATATAACTGTCATAACTGATTCTTATTTTTTTTATTTCTTAACCACTGATATAAACGAAAGAAAACGATAATGTAGCAAATATTATTTCTTATCTCACTTCTTGAGATGATTGTTTACTCAAAATTTATATTTTGAATAGGACGTAGATTTTCCCAAGGTTCCCAGTATTTTCTTACGCTGCGCAGTGTTCACTTTCTGTGGTGAATATAAAACCTCGGTGTCGTGGCTTGATTTTTTTTGAGGGAGCTTTTGGCGTTCATGAAAGCATCGTCTTAAAATTTGAATGGCGATAATTTGAAAACGATTTTATTGATATTGATTTTTTAGTTTCTCTTCCTGAGCATGTTTCCTAGTGTTCCCACTCTTTTTGAACAAAAATTCTACGTATATAAATTCCTCTACTTCCTCAACTTTTACCCCTCTCGACTACCATTTCTTACAATCTTTCCTTCTATCCCTTTTTCTGAAGATCATTACTTTCGGCTTTTCTACATTCAGTACCAGTTTCTTTTCTTCTAGGTATTTCTTAAATCTCTTCATGAGGTTCGAGAAAATGAAATGGCGATTTTGAGAGTTAATTCTTCTTGCTTAAAACAAATTTTGGCATTTATTTTTTTTTAGTACATTAGCAGCTGTGGGAAGTGTTCTGATAGCAATATTATGCTGTGGAAGATTATGCCGAACGCAAATCTCTCATTATTAGCAAAAAGAAGAATATTCAATTGCTTGGAGACATCAAAAACCCAAATAATTTGTTCGAAATTTGTTTTTAATAAGTGTATAATAATATTGACAATAACAAGTTGGCATATCTATAAATTAAAGTACATTCTTAACAGAAGATCGATTGCAGCCCAGCTGAAATTGTTCAGTTACAATATATTTATCTACTAGGGCTGTATACAGGTATATTCATGAAGGAAGGTTCTAGAAATAGAGAGGAAGCGTGAAGAAAAAAATTTATATATAAATGCGTTTGCTGGGTAAGATTTCCAACTTTATTGAAACAATAGCAACATATGGCAAAATATTGTGAAACTTATCAATAGATGACGTCACCTTCGCCAAGATAACGTATTTACAAGTCATTCCTCCACAGTGGGAGAATTAGAATTATTTACACACTTCATTGGATTAACGCGTGTTCATTAATGTTTGTTTAACACCACCATTTTCTATAGAAAATAATCGAGGAGAAAGTTATCTATATGCGTATGAATTACGGACCAACTTCAATTGAAAGGTCTTCGCATACGGAATCTTCCTATTGATTATAGTTGCCTGACAACTCGCAAACATTTGAGGACCAAAATCAAAGAAATCGCGTGAGCGCATTTTGAAAAATGTTGTTTTTAATTTTTTTTTTTAATACGAAACGAAAATTTTATGCTTATAAAACGTGATAAACTGAGTTTAATTTTTTTTTTAATACAGATAATTCATTTTGTAGCTCAAGGAGTGCTATTGTAAAGCATTAATATGTAAAACTATATTTTTTTGCAAAGATTTCAAAATCAAATTCAAAATTTCAGATCTTTCAGAAATTCGATTTTCCTACCTAATGTATATTTGAAAAAATATTATATCTAAAAGGAGAACTAATGAATCAATATGAATGAATACAACTCTTGTGTCATCTCTAAATAAACTCAAACTAAACAACATCACTAATTCAAGCGTGAAGACCATTAAATTCACTGACATCATTCAGTAAGTATCGAGAGTCTTCTGGATGATCGACGTGTACTTTATACTTACTCCAAACAGTTTTGAAATCGAAGTGGACAGATTCCATTGCTTGCTTACTGTAGAAGCCTTATGCCTTCTGATTCGCCGAGCAAAAATTTTCGACGTGGTAAAACACCGCATAAATTTTAGGTATTACCGAAACTCCCAAATCCAAGTAACTTTTTTTGGAGTTAACGAGTTATTTTTTCAAGTCCAGATCGAGAAGTTCACCGAAACAAGCTTTAACAATTGAAAGGAAATCATCTAGGACTTTGACAAATTTTAAACAGCCGATAGGACATTTCGCGAGCAAAATATCCAGTTCTTCCAGTTTCGATAACCTTTTGCATGAATTTCCATTGAATCCTGTGCCACCATCGGTTACCTAACGTTCAACGTTGCAAGATTTTGCCCGTACTAAGGTTTCTCCATTAAATTCCCCAAGCCTATGGTTGAACAGAGTGTTAACTACGCCCATCATCAAACGAAGTTTAGAGGGTGGAGTGGTATCCAAAATAAGTTTATCAGAGTCGCCTTCGAATACTGGTGCATTTACGTAGTTCACGTAATTCTTATCCGATTTTTTCCTCTCCCTGCATCATGCCAATTACTGTTATTCTGTAATATATTGCCAATAGTTCGAGAACCAGCATGTTTTCTAAGATAATTTTTTCTCCAACACATCATGTGCAAGGAAAAAAGCTACTATGGCACATTATGCCAATCATGATGTTCGCAAGCTTCAAATTAGTTGTAATGGTATCTTCAAATTTGATAATATTAATTGCAGACCATGAATGAGACACATTTCCATAGTTTTCTTGAAAAGAGTGTGCTAGATCAAGAATGGAAAGCCTCTTCACCCCAGAATCTCCAAATCGGTTAAAGGCGAAACCTTTTTTATATTTCTGGCGAGCACAGTCGAAATCCAAGTCATCTTCAGTCGATTAGACTGACAAGCAAAGCTTTAGGAAATTTCCACCATCATCGAAGCCAAATTTCAAGCGCACTCGAGAAACTTGACGATTCTCTTTGACATAATCAAGCCATCCAAATTATTCCAATAAACAACATTTTGTTAAGCATATGAGGCATTGTTGGCCTTAACATTTTGGAAATCGAACAATCTCATTTCAAAAGAATTGTCTACGCCGTGAATACCAGAAAAAAGTTATCTTTTCAAATTAGGCGAAATTCTTATTATATGACAAATTTTACATTCACATGGTAGCAGACTAGTACATCTGGTACCTAATTTTATCTCATAAAACTGTGATAAATTTTGTCAGATTTATAGTCTTCAGAGGAACAGCTTTCTTTAACCGGTATAAATTTCTTAAATAAACACTACAAACAGCATTTGGCAATCGTTCGTCAGAAGTGCTATGCTCGAAAATAGTTTTTATCATAGCTTCAACTTTTCTCTTTGAAAATATCATTACAAACTTATTACTGTTGTATCAAATTTTCTTTCTTAAACAAAACAAATAGATCTTCCCACGATTTTCATCATGCCTTTTTTCCTTTTTTGTTACATTTATATTAATTTCGAAATACAAGCTCACTTTCAATGACAGATTTGTATTGAACAACAGTAACAATTGGACATCGCATATAAATCGAATATCATCTTTATCAATTAAAGGCAATCAAGAGATGTGGGTGAGGCAGTTTTTATTTTAATTGTGGAAGTTCAATCATTTATGAACGCGCAATCATAAGAAAATCGTGAAAAATGGTCCCTAAATTGATCAAATGCAGCTTCAAAATTATTTTTGGAGAACTTATATATTTTATGAAGCCCCTCGAGTTCCAAAATATATAATTCATGTTTTCCAAATTCAAACGCTATATTGCTGAATTTTGGGGTTCACTACTTTCTTTTTGAAAAATCGAATTTCGTATGGAGGTGCTGACTTAGGTCAAGCCAGCAACTCCACTATATGAAAATTCGAAAAAATTAAGAATCATATCCCACAGATTTTCGGGATTTTTTTGGCTCAGGAAATCACTAGCAACCAATGTCCAAAAGCCAACTCTATGTAAAAATGAGCCACCCTCCTCCTAAAAACTCAAACTTGGAAAAAAACAAAGTACATCAGAATTATTTTTTAAATGGCGAGAGAGAGAGAGAGAGAGAAGACAAACGCTCGCATTTCTGGATTTCTTGTTTATTCGACTACCTGGACGAAGATAAACATCGTCCTTGGGCAGCTCCAGAAGTTACCTAACCTAGAAGAAAGTGTTCCGGCTTATTTCGCACTATCATTTAGTACATCTATGAGAGTTGGAAGAAAAAATTCCACAACAAAATTTCATTCGAGTTTATGATGTCTACAGGCAATTAAACAATATTGTCTTTTTGTTAGTCACTCTAGTTTACGCGAAAAATGTAAACTAGTGTAATTAGAGATTTCCATTCGGTATGATTTTTTCAGCATCAAAATGCTATCAGAACTCAGTTGTTCATGTACTACAAAATTAAGTAAAACGTCAACATTTTTTGAACGCAAAACAATCAAGATGAAAGAATTGACATTTTAAAAATATTTTTACAGAAAAAACAGTCCGAGGAGAGTTCGGCAAGCGAGTAACTCAAGCGAGGGTATATTTTTTAATATTTAATTTGAAAAAAAAGATTTTTTTGGCAAACTTTTCTGCACGTATTTTTATTGCTCACTTTTTCTAAAAAATTAATAAATTTAGTGATTTCAACCAAGTAATTTATATATAACTGAGTTTTATTTAAAATAAAATATGTACTCATAAATTGTATGTACTTTTTATTTCTAATCAGATTTGCTTAAGAATCTGATTGCGTACATGAACAAATATAACCTTCTATAGCTTCTATTCTATTCTATATCTTTATCTTTATATATAATAGAATATCTAATAGAATAGCATTTTCATTTTATATATATATATATATACACACTGAAAATCCCTCATAAGTCGATCCGGCTTATGTCCTTCCTGGAATTATGTTAGCTCGCATTCGTTGACGACGGAGTTTGAGGGGATGAGCGGGAGTCGTTGCAAGAGCTGTGACGTTCAGCAGTTCCGTACCTATGAAGCGGGCCGTCTGAAAACTCGCGTGCATATTTCGCATTTATTTTTAAATACACACGGAAAATTCTCTTTTCATTAATTGGTCTTCATTATTAAAAAAGGTCCATACCTTATGGTAACAAAAATCTACATTTGTACAAAATTGAGTTAATTAATGTTATGTATTCCTACTGGAAATGGTTCATACGGCCCTCATTGTCGACATTAGAGTCGCCCCGCCATACGTCCAAGGCCATTTCAGGCAAGAACCAAAGTTGGACCTATATGGGACTTTCAGTGTAGTCAGGGTCATTATAGCGGAACAATAACTCGTCAAATTGTGCCAATAAGCCACCATGTTTTTGATAGACAAAAGATCTCAGGGAATGGTTTCATCGTTGGAATAGATTTTCATAGTATCCTTCCGCCAATATATGATGTAAATCAAGTACAGATTATAGTGAACGAAAATGGCATGGGTAACACGTGTTTGACACCAGATGGAATTCACAGAATATTGCATTTCAACATGAATGCTCTTCTAATCGTAAACCTACATATGAATAATTTGTGCATCTGATGCTACGAATACGCTGCTAATTGGAGTCAAGAGATATGTAAAAGTGGAATACAATATTTTTGTGTTCTGAAGTCTGATTGAAAAATCACAAGCGCAATATAGTATGATAATCTTCCAATTTATTCATTCACTTTGTCCACATTGAAGCTCCTTGACCTCTTGGCAATCAGTGTTTCTTCTACACCACTTTCTTTGAGAGCCCATTCCTTACTCTCCTTGTCCATTGGCGTTTTACTGCTAGTAAGTTTCATTCGTCATAAAGACTATTATCCGATACATGCGTATGAGAAAATAACCTCTATGGCAAATGTCAAATTAATTAATTTTGAGATTTCCGAAAATCGTAAAGTCTTAAATCCATTCGGATTGAGAAGAAATGACAGTTTTTTTCGGATTGGTGTAGGACTTGTTCGGACTGGTGACATATTCAGTCGGATTCATTCGAATTGGAGGCACGGATTGAAAAGTGAGTTGGGTATGGGTTTGGAATGATGTCGACGTTGATTCACGAATTGGAAAGGATTGACAAGTGAGCCTCGGATTCATTCGGATTGAATTTGGAGTTGACACACGGATTGAAAAGTGTTGGAGAGGATTAAAAACTTTCTTTGGATGTTTCGGATTATTTTAAATTGCTCCAGATATGGACAATAATAATTGTACGTGACATTTTCTCGAGTTCGATCTTGGGAATCATTCTGTATTTTCTTGGTTGAACAACACCCAAATGAAATTCTTGAAAATTATGTATATACAGAATTATTCAACTTACCTAAAAATAATGATTTCCAAAGATAATTGCAAAATTGAATAAAGATATAGAATGTATTTTTATACAAAAAAAACATGTTTCGAATATGAATATTAATAAATGAAACACCAAGGATATTATTTTTCCCGCTTAAAAACAAACTTACTAAATATAAGCTAATGGATTGAGAAAGAATAAAGAATTCTTCCTGATTGGTTTGAATTGGATCGGATACAGATTTCTGAATAATTACTATACGAAACTCTGAAAACCATTGTTTTTTAGATTACTTCTTTTCGTTTGATAAATCATTTGGAAGAAGCATGAAAAATAATACCAAAATTCATGAGATTTTAATCTGAGCTTACTTTAAGCATAAGTTATCTGAGTCTCTCAAGGTGAAATGATAATGCGCGTGTAACTAACCACAACCGAATAATTTATCTGAATCTGATAAAAAATGTCCCTGCCAACCAAGCTCCACAAATGAGCCGTTTACGATCTGTACTCGGAAAGGGGAAGAAAACAAATACCTCAAAATAGTATATATATTCGCAAAAACAGAATATTCATTACTTACGCTGTTCTCGAAATTCTGCGTTAATCAGTTTTTCCATTATTTCTAAAAAACGAGGAACCTTCATACTCTGGTCCTGACCTTGATCTTTATTCTCAATTCTATTGGTAAGTATAAAATAGGAGAAACCTTCCTACAGTGGACAATCATTGTATACAAATACTGATGTATGTACAGAATGAATTTAATTTAATAAATAGTTATGACACAATATCCGTTAATAAATTGAATTGAAAATGAATTATTTCACGTCTATTTACACTTAGAATTTACGATTATCCACTGTAGGTTGAATTATCCAGAGTATAGATGTTTCACCTGAATTTATATCATCTTTGAGGATATTCCAAGTGCACAGTTAGGCAAGAAATTGCTAAATTTTTAGCTCTAGATAGAGAATCGGCAAAAGATATTAATTTTCGGTGGCTCTACAATTAGAGAAATGAATTTTTATTCTGCAGAAATGAATACACAATCCAGCAACAAGAGAGAGCGGTACGAAGGCCTTCTCTCATCAGGACAGGGAAAAATTCGTTCAGAAATACATAATAGAATAGAGTTAAACAAATTTAAGAACGTAATATTGCCACGGGGAACCATAAAAGTATTTCGCAAAACAAAAAAAAATCCAGTTGAGAAACTTTCTTAAAGACTTCAAATTTGTTTCACTTTAATTCATTTTTTTGAAGAACTATTAGGCAGGTATTGTTTATTACAATGGTTGAAATCAAAATGTCAAAAAATTTAAGAATAAAAGAAGGACTAATTAAACTTCAAGATGCAAAACATAGTTCAGTGATCGGAATTCGCAATAACCTTTTGCACCAAACGAATATATAGTAGAAACTGCTAATTATAATGAGTTACAAGCTGAAAATAACAAGGTCGACTATTACAATATTTTTAATACGGTTATTCTTCCATTTTTTGTGAAATCTGGAAAGCTCTTGAATCGAATCTTAAACAATTGAAATTGCACACAATTTACTGTTTTCTAAATCCAAAACAAATTGAAAAAACAAAAAGTAGAATGTAGGCTAAAATTGCCGATTTGTGCGTGATCAGGTGCTGTTGTGTTTCACTAACTTTCGAGATAAAGCAAGGTTGAACTGATTAGGCGTGTAAATAATTCTTATTTTTCCATTTCAAAAGAGTAACTTGTAAATACATTTCTCGTATGGAATAGTTGAACTTCCGATTAAAAAAATTAATTTTCATCCAAAAATCAAACAAATTTTCAACACAATAGGTAAATTTTGAACCAAAGTAATGAATCTCCAACTGAGAAAAGACGAATTTTCAACAAAATAGTCAGGTCCTCAACCAGAACAGATAAATTTTCAAACAAGAAGATTGATTTTCTACCAAAAAGACGAATTATCAACAAAACACATAAATTTTGAACCAAATAGTTGAATTTTTAAATAAAAAAATTATTTGTTAACCAAATACGAAATAGTTGATTTTGATTGAAAAAATCAATTTTCAAACAAAAATAAAATGAATTTTCAACACAATAGTTGAATTTTCAACCAAGCAGATGAATCTTCCAACTGAATTTTTAACAAAGTAGTTCAACATTGAACCAAGTAGTTGATTATTTGATCAAAAAAGATGATGCTTAACAAAATTTCTGAATTTTCAGCAAAATAATTTAATTTTGAATCAAACAGTAGTTTTAACTAAGCGAGATAAATACCGAACTGTTCCGAACCAAAAATATAATAGTTGACTTCTCAACCAAAAAAAAAGATTAAGTCTTGACCAAAAATTGTTGGATTTTCTTGATGGGCTCTGTGAATTTAGTTCGCATTGAAAACAGGGGGAAAAAAGAATTTTTTGAAAAAGGGAAATAGAGGAAAGAGTGTGAAGTTTGAAATATGAAAGTGATTTCGAATTTATCAAGTAATTATTGAACTCTACCGCTGCAAGGCCATCTACCGCAAACTTTGTTAAAAAGACAATCGAAAAAATTATCTTGATTTACGATTGGTCCTATGAAGAAATGTTCAACAGCAATTTTATTTGACCCTTTAACCCTTTGAAGCACACATTTTTCTGATAATCGTTTTTCTAAACCAATGGTCATACCGATAGTTTTTGGGGTCGCTGATTACGATTTTGATATCAGATTTTCGAAATTCAAGATGGCGAATCCAATATGGCGGACCGAATAAGTAAAACTTATTCATATCAATATGAAAATTGGTGTACATGGGTTTTCGAGGTCGCTGATAATGATTTTGATATCAGATTTTCGAACT
>JAUMHM010124843.1:0-19518 GCA_032362435.1 Melikaiella ostensackeni | reverse complement strand
GAAAAAATACAATGCAAAGTCTGAAACTAAAAAAGACGATGTTGAAGATATTATAATCCCAGAGAGATCTTCCAAACCTGTTGAATCCTACTGTGGAGAGAAATGTTACCAGAAAATTTCAAGTCTTCAACAAAAGAAAAAAGTACATAAAAACTTTTGGGATCTTGAGAATTAGAATAAACAAAACTTGCTTCTCAGTGGAATGTTAAAATGCAAAGATCCCATCGAAGAAAATGTTTAAGTTTGCAAGAAACTTTTTTGCGCTTTTCTGTGTAACCGAAGAGGCACGTGCGTCGGGCAGCGTTAAGATTGCCGCTTGCAATTTAAAATATCCATAATTTTATAAACATTAATCCGATTGAGCTAAGACTTCCTAAAATACATATTTCAACCTTAATCAACAATTTTCTCACTTTGACAATAATAAAATTGCAAAATTCTAGAAATTGACTAGTTAGCGCGAGTTGAAGTGAAAAATATTGAAGTTTTTTGTATTGAAAAAATCTAATTCTTACCAATTAATCCAATGACTACAGAACCTACAAATTTTCGCAAGAGAAGAACAAGATGTACCTTGCAATTCTCTACAAGTATCAGTCCTTAAAATTAGAATTCAAACGATTTTCAAAATTGACCTTCAGGACAATACTTCTCAGTCACAATCCACGCGCATACCCCTTTGGATCGGGAGCGATTTAATAGTGAATACTATATGTCGTTTTATAATAAAAGCTGATTTACTTATATAAAATTTCAATTCAGAATAAACAAACGAATAAATAAATATGCTTTTTTTATTATCAAAGCCATCGCAATGTTATTCTCGGCCACATTGGTAGCTCCTACAAACGGTGATCGAGTGAGTTTTACTTTACTCAGAACACTTATTTTAAAATCCTATATTATATATAATATAACATGTCTTTATAATTCACATTTAGGATATTAACAATTGAAGGGGGCGTCTCAAAAAGGCATAGGCGCCATTTTGATCATTCTTCAGGAGAGACAAGAAACATTCCCAAAAAACGAATTTTCAGTTTAGAAATGAGAAAACAAAACACGCTTCCGAAATCGATCTGTGCTAGACTTTAAAAAAAACTATCGGTAAGTAATGGATCTCATACTTTTCTCGACAATGAGTAGTGGAATACAATTTTTAATCGTGAAAAAAATACTGAATCCAATACTTACCAATACTTTTTTTTCTTAATTGTGGATCGAATTGTGACAAGTTCGGTTAAGAAATATTTTTAGGTTCCAAGAAAATTGACAATAAAGATTTTTCAAAGAAACAATATTTTCTAGTTTTCAGTTTCTACGTATTGTTTGTTATGTCACCTCAAAAACTCTTAATACCTAGTCTTACGCTAATTCGGCTGAAATTGATAGATTTCGATAGCCATATTGAATGTGAAATTTTTATTTTTGTGTTTTTTACATCAGATTCGTTATCAGTTATCTCGAAAAGTCATTAATATCAAGTTTGACACAAATTTGGAAATAATAAACATATTTTGAACGCCATATTGAGTCTACTATTTTGAATTTTAAATCGTTGACATCAGATTTGTGATTAGAAACCTGGAAGACCATTACATAATGTGTTCTATACAAATACGGCAAAAATTTGTGAATTATGGCGGCCATATTAATTCTGAAATTTCTCATTCTGGTTTTTTAACACAAGATTCGTTATCAGCGACCTCAGAAATCCTTAAACACCAAGTTTCATCCAAAACCAAACATTGATAGAATTTGAACGCCATATTGGATCCGACATTTCAAATTCTCAATTTTCTACACCTGATTCGTACTCAGTACACCTTCAAAATCCTCAAGTACCAAGTTTTATATTCTGAGGAAATCTCGAATTTTGGACCACTGTGCACCCTTCAATTTAGCCGCTCCCAATCAAAAGGGAATACGCAAGGATTTAGCCTGAGAAGTATTGTCCTGAAAGTGAATTTTGAAAATCGTTCGAATTTCAGTTTTAAGGATTGATACTTGTAGAAAGTTGCAAGGCGTATCTTTTTCTCCTCTTGGAAAAATTTGCAGGTTTTGTTGTTTTTCAAGTAACTGGTAAAAAGTAGATTTTTCGAATACAAAAAAATTTCAATCTTTTTTTACTCCAACTCTCGCTAACTTAGCCAATTTTCATAATTTCTCGACTTTATTATTATAAAATTACGTGCTTAAGTATTCTAAAACTATTCAAGGAGGAAAAATGTTAATATTCACATAAACAAGAAAGCTGTTAATTTTTATTGAGACTTTGCAAAAATCTTGAATATCAACCTTTAAGCGCTTCGTTTATTGAGCGAATTTAAAGCAACGGCAAACTTGAAGCGAGAAAGTTGTTGATTCAGGTTCAAAGAATCTTTCTTCAAACTTTTGGCTAAATCGGATTGATGGTTGAAAAATTATGAATGTTTTAAATTGCAAGCGATAATCTTGACGCTGCCCCGACGCACATGCCTCCTTGGGTACGAACGTGTTGCAGCGCTTAAATAATTATAGAAATTGTCTACATCCTTTACTCTGGCCACTTCTAATTCAATTCAAGGAAGAGGACTTTTTAAAAGTTTTCTTGTCCAAGCGTAGGCTCAAGAAAAAAGAAGTTGGATTTTGCAATTCGTAACTGTCGTAAGCATTCACTATTCTGTCAGGACAAAAATTTGAAAAGAACGCCACATTTTTTGAAGGCTGCTTATCTAGAATCTTTTTTTGGAAATTCTCAACTCTTCTTCCACCCAGACACAGAAGAGCACAAAAAAATTTCTTGCAAACTGAAACATTTTCTTCGTCAGTAGGGAATAAATCAATCCAATTGACTAAACACCCTACTTTCTCACCTGCATTCGTTTCAATAGGATCCTCGCATTTCAACATTCCACTAAGAAACAAATTTTGTTCATTACACTGCCCGAGATCCCAAAAGTTTTCATGTACTTTTTCTTGTTGAATACTTAAAAATTTTTTGTAACATTTTTCTCCACAGCAGGATTCAATAGGTTTGAAAGATCTCTCTCGGATTATGATATCTTTAATACCGTCTTTTTTAGTTTTGGACTTTGCAATGTATCATTTTCCCTAAAATAATAATAAATAATGCTATCAACTTCTTCATTAAATAATAAAAATAAGTACTTCAGGCTATCCATAAATGATTCAATAAAAGTATTATTTAAGGAATCAAGGATGAAAAATAGTCCTATAGCATTACATTTATGATAAAAATGTACTTAAAATTTTTTTATTTGCGGTTTCCAATCGTACCTGATTTCTGAAATATTTTCTCATATTTTAAATTCATTACTCCTCATGCCTACTTCTTTTTCTACCTCCATTTATTTTGAGATTCTTTCTTAAATTAATATGGTATTAAACAAAGTCTATCTATCTCAATAATAATACATTTGCAGCTATTCTGAAAAATAATAATCCATTCAGTGGCTCTTTACTTTATTTATAGTATATTTTAGAAGAGAACTACAAACGGTTGCTAATATTTGTTTTGGTGTTTGACTTGACTTTCATATTGTCCTCTGCAGCACATTCGTAGCCGAGGAGACACGTGCGTCGGGTAGCATTAAGATTGCCGCTTGCAATTTAAAACATTCATAATTTTTTAAACATCAACACGATTGAGCTCAAACTTTGGAGAAAACTTGTTTAAACCTCAATCAACAACTTTCTCACTGGAAATCTGCCGTCGCTTGAAATTCGGTCGATAAACGAAGCGCTTAAAGGTTGAATTGCAAGATTTTTGCTAAGTCTAAAAAAAAATTAACTACTTTTTTGTTTATGTAAAGATTTACATTTTTCTTCCTTGAATAGTTTCAGAAAACTTGAAAATGTAATTTAATAATAATAAAATCGAAAAATTCCGAAAATTGGCTCAGTTAGCGATAGTTGTAGTGAAAAGTGATTGAAATTTTTCGTATTCGAAAAATCAAGTTTTTTAACAATTACTTCAAAAACTACAAAACCTGTAAATTTCCGCAAGAAGAAAGAAGATGCGCTTCGGTTTTCTCCACAAGTATCAGTCTTCAAAATCGAAATTCGAACGATTTTCAAAATTGACTCCCAGGACAATTCTTGTCAGGCTGAAACCTTGTGTACCCTCTTTTGATCGGGTGCTGTTCAATTCTTCTTTTTCTTCTTAAAAGTAGTGAAAATAAAATTATTACAAGAACAATTTTTGAAAGCATGTTGCTCATAGTAGGAATATTCGGTCACTAAAAGTAATACTCTTACTTTTGTCAGTGCAAATCTTCACAATTTAAGAGCGTTGGAACCAAGCCCTAGCGTTATTTTCAGTCAGATATTGAATCAAAATATTCAGTCGCAGCATCTTTTACCCAAAAAAGACAAAAACTGAAATTTCAAACAAACGAAAATTACATGAAATTACCTCAAAAACGTGAGACCTGAAAAATGAGACGCACCATAAATTAGTTCAGTTTTTTTCTGTATGCAATTTCGAATTTTCAAACAATGAAGACTTTGATAGATAGCTCTTCCACTAATTAAAATGATATTTCTTGTAGAATCAAGACATTCGTCATTGTATAGGCAACTGCCTAGTTAGTAAACCAAATTTTAAATGATCTTTTCCATATTGGTAAGTGATTTGTCCTCTTCAAAATTGTAAAAAAAATGTTTTTAGATTGGAACTGCTCAGTATATTTGTGTAACTGATGGTGTATCTTATACGTTTGTTAGTGGAAATAGCTTTGGTCGCGAACAAACATGTGGATTATATGGAGGTCATTTGTATAGAAACTTATAAAAACATTTTCTTATTTTCTGAAAATTAACTTTTTAATTATCTTAAAATAACTCTTCTGTGAATATATCATTTTTAAATGCTCTAAATTTGTCATTTTTCAACCTTGAACGCTTCCAAAATAAAGTTGTTTAACTTATGAAGATTCAGTGCAAAATAGTTCAATTTTGAAAATTTATTTACATTCCAAGTATAAAATTAAACCATTTTTTAGAAGCATCATATTTTTGAAAATATTTGATTATTTACATTATAATAATTATTAATGAATACTTTAGGTTTCTGAAAAACAAAAAAGAAAGCATGAGACGACGCAGCTGCTCTTGAATCTGGAAAAAAATTATACTGAATAAAAATTTCGAAAAAAGGTAACATATTATCACCTTCAGCAATTAAATAAAATGTTTGTACCACCCCGAATTGTAAACTAATGGACTTGAAAATTTTACGCTTTACGTCGAAAAACAGATGTGCAATAGTATAATCCACATAATAAAATACTCATGTATGATAACTTCAAGTGCATCATAATTTTCCTTGCTAACATTTTAGATTATAGTTAGTGCCAACTCATTTTTGTTTTTACTAAATGGGTGAAAATAAAAAATTTGGAATTATTCGAATTTTAATTGAATAGAAAGAAAATGTTTCGGATGAGGCGCATGAATATGCCCTAAATTTTATTTTGCATAATATTTGTTCTACCTATAATCGTTCGGCCAATTTTTTATTTAGTTTATAACGATAAATATATGATTTTTATTTATCCCAATTGCCAATTCACCTAATTTTTTTATTTCCAAATTACTTTTTGTTCTAGTGTTTATTATTCCGAATTTACATTTGTCACAATTTTTACATTTCCTAATTACCGTTTCACATAATTTTTATAATACCTAATCACTATTTATTATAATTTTCATTTTTTCGAACTACCATTTGTCATAATATTTATTTTTCCGAATTCCGAAACAAGGAACTTTCAACAGAGTAGTTGAACTTTTAACTAAGGAAGGTGAATTTTCAATTGAATTGTTGAATTTTCAACCAAAAGAATTAATTTTCTACCAAGAAGATAATTGTTCTAACAAAAAAACCATTTTTCAGCAAAATTTTTGACTTTTCAAGTCAAAAATACGGATTATCTATCAGACAGTTGAATTTCCAACCAGAAGTATGAATTTTCAAGAAAAAAGTTGATTTTTGACTAAATAGCTCAATTTTCTTTCAAGCTTTCTTTCCAATTTTCCAAAATTTTCAAACTTAACGAAAATACTCGCAAATATTAAATTTGATAACCATTTAAACTAATTCCGAAAAATGTCAATTATACCAGAAAGATAATAATGCGTAAGAAATTATTGTACCAAAAGTACGTACGATACATCATTAATCAGTAGCACAATTGCTTATACATTTTTAGGTTATGTAATTGAATATTGGCTATATAATCTCTATAATAAAAGTTTATTTATGTTCAAAATACCTATATTACAATTATAGATTTTTTAAAAATGTTTGTGATGTTGTGAAATGGGTATCTGAATTCAATTTTCAAATTTTAAGTACATGTGTTTTCTATTAGAATTTACATTTTCTGGAATTGGGTCGAAAATTTATTAATAAATCAAATTTTTAGAAATAAGAGTTGAAATTAAACAAAAGTATGAAGTAAAAATTATTTGAACGTTCCAATGAAGAAAAAATTTTATTCTCTTTTATGTTGTGAAGTGAGTATCGGATCGGAATATAACATTTTTAATGTAATACGTACAAATGTTTTAATGATTTAGGAATGTATTTTGGTGCGTTGATTTGCAAAAATGCCCACGAAAGTACTCGCAGATGTCATTGTAAACAAATTAATTTTTTTCGCAATATTGAATAACGTAAACATTGAATTTTAATCTTTATGAATTAAGTAACATGAATTGCTTATTTACGTTGATGTTATGTAATTGAATATTTGCTATAATTTGTATAATGAAAGTGTATTTATGTTTAAAATACCTATATTACAATTATAGAATTTTTATTTTTAATGATTGTGATGTTGTAAAATGAGTATCTGAAATGAATTTTCAAAATAAATAAGTATTGTGTTTTGGTGCGCTGATTTACAAACATGGTAATGAAAGTACCCGCAAATTTCATTCTAAACAAATTTCTCTTCTCAAATTTTAAATATACATAACCTAAGAGCGATATGTTTGAATAATTTAGCTATGTATTTTGATGTGCTGATTATAAATATAACAATGATGTATCTTACGTAAAAAAAATTAATTAAAAAAATATACTAAATTACATAACCTTAAAGTAAGGTGAATGACTCAGCAATGTATTTTGATGCACTGATTATAAATATAGCAATGATGTATTGTATGTGTCTGAGATACCATAATTTATTTTGTGGATATTTTCATAGCTATATTTGTACCTAAGACACCCCTTCCCCTCCACCCCCTTCATGATAATCCGTGATATTTCTTAGACCTCCATTTTAGATGTATGTGCTTTGAGTCATCATTGTAAATTTGAAATTGAATTGAAGGATAAAAATCCTGCGCATCAATTTGGGATAACTGTTTTTGAACACTCTAATTCTGGTACTCAGAATTCTAATGAACATCAAATTATTGTTTGAAGGTAATTTTATTAATGGTACTTTTCAAAACATTAAAAATAATGAAGAAAAAATAAAGATCCGATGTTTTCATCTAATGCTTAGAAAATAATTTTAAAAAAATATCAGACACAGAGAAATTCGAATGTAAAAACGAGTGTCAAAGACGTTTTCACGTAAAAAAGAACGAAGAAAAATTACATGAATGTCTTAGAAAAATTGAAGAAAAAGATACATATGAAAACAATAAACAAATTAATGAATTAAAAATAGAAATAAATGAAAAATCCACATCATTATAAGATAATAGTTTATTAGAAAATACGATGGAGATTGATAATGAAGTCTCAGAAGATTTACTTGATAAAATGAACCTGATTTTAAAAAATCAAACCCAGAAAAATTAAAACCCAAAAATGGGTATCAAAGACGCTTTTACGGAAGGAATGAAAACGAAAAATTACATAATGGTCTTGAAAAAATTAAAGTGAAAGAAATATATGGAAATAATAAACAAATTAATGAATTCGAAGAAGAAATAAAAGAAAAATCAACAGCACTCCAAGATGATCGTTTATTAGAAGATCCGATTATAATTGAAAATAACGTCTTAAAAGACTATGTGGATAAACGTCAATAAGAAAAATTCAGACACAGAAACATTGAAATGTAGAAATGAGTATCAGAGATGTTTTCGCGAAAAGAAGAAATAAGAAAATGTAAATAATTGTGTTGAAAAATTGAAGTGAAAAAAGACGTATCGAAATAAGAAGTAAATGATTTAAGAATAAAAAAAATGCAACATAATTAAAAGATGATCGATTATCCATGTACACCATTTGGTGTTGAATTACATGCATTGTTTGAAGGATCACATAAAAAATCGCGTCACTTAAAAAAAAGAAGGTTTTATAATAATTGTTTTTCTTGTGCTTCATTGAATGCAAATGTAGTCAATTTCAGTGGAAGAAGGCGAAGACCGTTTTGTTATAAAATTCAGAGGCAAATCTATTATCAAATTAATAATGCTTTATGCCCAGGAGAGGGTGATGATCCATGCTTTGAACAACTCTTATGTGTAATCTTAACAATTCTATTCAATATCGATTAAATCAAAGTGAACGTAAGGATGGAGATATATTAAGAAAAATAGAAAACATAATGAGATTAGAGAATGCTTATAGTGAATTATATAGAAAATTAAATGATGTTAGAAGTTGTTGAAATAGAAAAAGTAGTAGCAAGACCAAAAAATAAAGAAATTCCTGAATTACAATTTTTTAATTGCCATTCAAAGGTCATGATACAGCATCCATAATTATTTCGTCACTAAGAGGAAAAAAGATTTGTGGGTCCAGTTGAAGCGGGGTAGAGAATATTAGGAAAACCGTTGAGTAAGAAAAGTCATAGTATAAATCGTTTACCTATACCTTTACCTGATGAAGAAAGTATTATTGTTCAATAAAGCAGTCTCAATAATTCAATCTCATTCAATTTGAATAAAGGAACAAAATTGTTAGACTACTTTGAATTAAATACGCGTGACCCTGATGCACGTTTATATTATCATACTGAAATTCCAGAGCACTGCACATGGAATAGAAAAACAAATCAATGGCAAAAATGAAAGCGTACAGAAAATACAATAGGAAGAATGTATTCAGTGAATACATATAACGCAGAACTATTTCATTTACGATTACTATTATTAGCAGTGAAGGGCAAAACATCATTTGAAGATTTGCAGTGCGTTACTGGAATAAATCATGATACATATACATCAACTTGTTTGGCACTAGGGCTAATTGCAGATGATAATGAGTGGAAAAGAGCAATAGAAGAAGCTATTTTGTGGATGATGCCACAAAGTCTCCGTAGATTGTTCGTTAAAATACTAATACATTGCAGACCAATACATCCAAGTCAACTTTGGGAAGAATTCAAGGAACAAGTGTCAAGATTATAGTAGAAAATTCAAAAATAAGGAAGCCCAAAATAAAGAATACAAAAACACTCAAAAGTGTATTCCGAAATTCGCCAGAAAAGTGATGAAATGTTGAAAATTAACAAAGTGGTGGCGGTTTTTCTAAATATATTAAAAGTAGATTTTCTAAAAAAAAAATTTTTTCATGACGTTTTTTTGGTGAAGTAATACTCGAATGACTAGGAATTCCTGTAAGTTTTATCTAGAACAAATATTTTCATGGTGAAGAGAATTTCCTTACAAAAAATTTAACTAAAGCACTTTTGACTTGAACAGCGATAAATTGGAGAAAATATTGAGGAAAAAATTTGCTCCCTATGAAATGTTATACAAGAAATACATTTTATTATTTTATTCGAAACCACCGTTTTATGAACCTGCAACGCCCCCTGAAAAATAAGCGTTGTATAGCCCCTTACCGAATGGTGACAGCTGATGTCACTTAATTAGTTCCAAAAGCGCCACAATGACACGTAAATAGTTCCACAAATGGCCACTGAATAACGCACAATGCTGTCTTTAACCCTACTGTTGGGAAAAATAATGACACCAGATGGCACTCAAACTCGGACTGAACCAAATTTCAAATCTTTCGCTATACGAGACTACCAATCATAGCCTAAGCAGATGACTGCAATAGGGCGTTTGCGCACCATTTCGGCAAGGGACTACACAACGCTCATTTTTCAGACGGCCCTGCAGGCACATCAAATGCTGATTTCGAATAAAATATTGTACATTTTTCGTAGTGTTAGGCACGTTTTTACACGAGGAGATCAATGTTTGCAGGATGAGTGATAAAACCTCGCACTGCCGAAGGCGGCACGAGGTTTTATGATCATATTATGATATCTTGAATCTTCCGCGAGACAAATTATAAAATTCGATTTTTCGAGAAAAAAAAAACATCTAACGGACAAAAAAAATGATTTGGCCTGCATACAACTCACAAAATATCTTTTTTATATGAACACGCATTTATAAAAATTATTGGATAACATAAAAAAGAAGGGGTTTCCCATAAAATCAAATACATATTTTTTTAAATTTCAGTCAGGAAGATAAAGTAGAATATACTAGAAAACAACACTTTCTTTATTTTATGAAATACTTTTTTAAATTTTTGTTTATATAAAGAAGACATCCTCTAAGTTTCATGCAGGCCAAATCACTTTTATGACCACGAGAATACGTTTTTTGAAAAATTTCATTTTTTCATTTTTCTCGCGGACGATGAAAGGTATCATAAATGAATAACAGATATTTTTTGTAGAATTTTAAAAAATGAGAAAACATATTATAACTATTTTGTTCAAGAAATCGATGCTTATGAGGAAATTGCGAACATTCAATTTTTCCAAAATAAAATTCTTGTAGCCACAAAAATGGTTGTGTCCCATAAAAAACTCACAGAATATTTTCTTTATGGAAGTACAAATTTTTTTTAAAAAAATGGAAAAAGGGTCTTGTTTTTGATATAATATCATTTTACTATTCAAATAAGAAAAAATTTGTTAATTTTCAAAACATTTTTAGCTTTCTAAAGAATTTATAAAGGAGACAGTCAATATTACTAGAGTCATTATAAAAAAGATAAATATCTTAACTGTTAGGTCAAAATTCAGGCCCAGGTTAAAATAATTCGCCCAACGCCAGAAAACACGTAAAAGTATTGTCCAAAATATCTGAGTCCATGAAAACTTTAAGTACCACAATATTATTTTTTTAAATATAAACTTATGAAGAATGATAAGACGTAACTTTTTTCTAGTTGCTGTCTTTTGTCAGGTGACTATTTTTTATAATAAAAATTATAAAATCAAAAAATTTTATCCGTAAATTCAATAAGTTTTTAGAATATAACTCGTCATAAGTTGCCCAGCTGCTGTCAAAATTTTTCAAAACTTGGTATAGACATACAGTATAGTCCAGTGATACATAAAAAATAATAATAAGTTCAAAATCGCCTATTCTCTAATAATATTCAATTTCGAATTGAGGCTGGCTGGTAAACATGTTTTTCAGTATTCCCAACAAAAATTATCGAGGGAATTTCAAAGTTAGAAAATCTTTCAGAAGAAGGTTTGTTTCTCACTATTCAAGGAAGATTTCTAGAAATTTCCAGATTGATTCATTATAAATTTATGGATTTAGGTATTTTGTGAGAAAGCATACGATGCCGCCAGCGATTGCTTCATGAGCAATCATCACTATCAGGCAGTGTACTCGTTGTTTTTTATTCCTTATAAAATACTTAATTCTGTCAGTTTCCAACAAATCGATCTAAAAATTGCCAAAAATCTTCAATAAATAGCGAGAGAAAACGCCATACAGAATTTCTTTCAACTTTGAACTTCCCTCGATACTTTTTGTTGGAGAAACTAAAAAAAAACATAGTTACCAGCCGGCTTCAATTTGTAATCAAATATTATTGAATAATAGGTGATTTTTAGCTTTTTTATTGTTTGTAGGCATCACTGGACTGTACTTCATGTGTACACCAAGTTTCAAACAATTTCAACCATAATTGTCTAGCTTACGAGTTCTATATTAAAAACTTTTTGAATTTGAGTATACCATTTCTTCAGTTTTTAATTTTTATTATTAAAAATAATCGTCGGACAAAAAAATGGTTAGTGGAAAAAAGTAACGCGCCATTATTCTCTACAAGTTTATATTTTTAAAATATTAATTTTGCGACTTTTGACATTTTCATAAACTCAAACGTTTGGACAGAACTTTTGTGCATTTTCGAGCGTTCAACGAGTTATTAAATCCAGAGACTCAATTTTTTAAAGATTTAAAGTACATGAAAAAAACCTAAAATTCCAAATACTTATAACTTCACGAAAACTATTTTTTTCGCAAACCAATAAAATATGTGTCGTCTTAATTGCTTTGAAAAACAACATATTTAGAATACGAATAATCATATGACTTGAAATTGTACCGCCTGTATGATTTGAAATAAATTCGATCAAAACAAATCATATTGATTGAAATTTTTCCTGGTATCACATTTCTATTGCGTTTTAGACCATTTAACGATCTTTTAGAACAAAAAAAATATAATTGTTCATGAAAAATTCAAAGTTTTCAACTACATAACTTAAAAATTGTATAACTAACTTTTAAAATTTTTAAATAAAAAATTGTTCTTACCTATAGCGTAATACTTTGCTCATCATATATTTTATACCAATTTAAAACTTTTTAAAATTAAGAAAAATGAATTCTTTATGAATATTTACAATGTCACATAAAGATGGAACTTAATATTTTGTTTTTCAAGAAAAAAAAATAAGACAATATTCATTTTTACGATGCTTGTATTCACAATTTCAAGACATTTTAAAACACATTAATGATATTTTGAAACAAAATTGTTTTGATTGTTTGAACATCTATACTCTCGAAAAAGTAGTGCATCCATAGCAGAACCAACCTCAAGAGAGTTTAGAATGTTGCCAACTGATTTTAAACCAAGTAGTTGAATTTTTAATCAACAAAGGTAACTTTTTGAGAAATAGTTGCATTTCCAACAGAAGAAATGAATTTTCAAGCAGAATAATTTCACTTTTTACCAAAAATAGTTTGCATAACATCATTGGGTTGTATTAAAACAGTTCACATTCAAGCGAAAAACAAGAAAAAGGTGAAGCTTCTTAAAAACAGGGCAGACAAGAAGAATTATTTAAGAAAAGGGTAATGAGAAGAATAGGAAAGAAGTGTGAAGTCTGAAGTATGAAAGTGATTTTCAAACTTCTCAAGTTATTATTGAAATATACCGTTGCAAGGCCATCTTTCGGATAATTCGAAAATTTTGTTGGAATTTATAATCAGGAAACGTGCTAAGCGTTATTTATGTTCGTAAGGTTGGCAAGCTCCCCCCCCCCCCCCCGCCTATATTGAATAGTAATTCGTTATTACAAAAATTAGGTCAAATTATAATTCGGTAAAATAACAATTATGTTAAATGGTAGTTCAAAAATATAAGAACGATGAGAAATGGTGATTCGGAAAAATAAATATTATGACAAATAGTAGTTTGGAAAAATAGAAATTAGGTTTAATAGTAGTTCGGTATTATACAAGTTATTTTTTATTTTAATTCGGTAAAATGGAAATTAGCGCAAAAAGTAATTCGAAAATATAAAAATTATGTAAATTTGCAATTGGGATAAATAGAAATTATACCAAATTGCTGTTCCTTTAAATGATTTTAGGTAAATATATAACAAGGCAAATAAAATTTGGGGAATATTCATGCGCCTCATTTGGGATCAACATAAAACATTTTTTTTCTATTCATATTAATTAAAATAAGTGTCAGATATAAATCATTTACAATATTTTCTGAGTCAAAATGACAATAAGATCTGCTACTCGAAATTGAAAATATAAAAATTTTCGATTCATAACGTTCTAAATCCAATAATTTTATATCGAAACATGATAAATTAGATAATTTTGAATCTAGTGTTTGAAATTAAACAAATGTTAATTAAACATAACGATTTTCATTCCGGGATCAATTAACTTATTGCAAATACAAAGTATTGATAGCTGAAATTTTCGTATTTTTAATCCTAGCAAATCCAATACTTTTAAATTCAAATATAAAAACTAAACAATTTCAATTGTTGGAAATCTTAATATTTGCGCTATATTAGGTTTAAAGCCTCCAATATTGAACAATTTTCAAAATCTTCATTTTTATTTCACATTTTGCTGCCAAACTGCTTTGTTTTTTTCTGATAAGAAATTATTACACGTTGCGAGATCTTATTTGTGTTTGCGTCGAACCTTGAAAATATGCTCGTCACACCTAGGCAAATACTATACATAAGGCAATTGTAACAACACCTACTATCATTTTCCACATCTTCAGATTTCTGTCAGACCTCGTTATTTTACAATTAAAAAAATAATAATAATAATTTTAAAAATATTGTCCTAAAATTTAGATTTCAAGATGACGGCAAAAGTGGCAGTCGCTTCTTTACTAAGTGAGTAATTATTTATAAAAGATGAATCTTTTTCAAAATTTTTACCATATGTTTCTGTACCTTCTTTTCTTTCGTCTAAAGGATACATCTCGCTGATATTTTCATAAAGGAAGGAAATCTCTCAGAGCATCGCTGTCTGGTTCATTTGATTTTTTGTATTTCGTTTAAATAATTCAAGTTATTTTAACTTTTAACTAAGAATGAAACTCAAAGCAAAGCTTGTGTGCCATAACTGTATATTAGCCAAGATGTTCTACTCGTACATCCCTGATCTCAATTATTTTTTTAATTAACTATAGCTGTGAAGTTGTATATGTTGCATCAACTTTGGTGCACATGTCATAAGCAGTTTTTTCCCCTTTAATCAAATATATGTCTTGCTTCCCCAAAGAGAAAGTATTTATGTGATGATGAAATATTGTTATTTGAATTAATGGTTTTTTTTAAATTATAACTTAACACAGTTTTATTATTTTTCATTCGAATGCATTATTACTAGCACAGGTCAATCGACACGTTTTTGTTCGGGCAGACTATTTTTTCTGCATACACAAACGTCAAATTTGAAAGTTTTAGGAATTATGTTAATAGAATTTAAAAAAATTAAATTTCGATATTATGAATCAAAGAAATTTTGTTATTCCTTATTCAAATTCACTACTAATAGAGATCGATTGGTTTACTTTTACACGAAGCAAGTTAATACATTTATTTTCAGTATTTGAACACATGGAGACAGAAAGATTAATCTAGCATATATAGTTGTAAATATTTTATACCGTTGCATAATGAAACCTGATTCACTTATATAAAATTCAATTGGGAATAAAAAAACAAATAAATAAGTGAATAAATTATTTTTTCTTATTTTCAAAGCCATCGCAATGTTATTCTCGGCCACATTGGTAGCTCCTGCAGACGGTGATAAGGTGAGTTTTACTTTACTCAGAACACTTATTTCAAATTCCTATATTATATATAATATAAGATGTCTTTATTTTTCACATTTAGGATATTGGCAATTAAAGGGGGCTTCCCAAGAAGGTATACGCGTCATTTTGACAATTTTTCAGGAGAGACAAGAAAAGTTCTCAAAAATCGAATTTTCAATTTACAAATGAAAAAAAACATGCTTCTGAGATCGATCAGTGCTGCCCTTATGAAGAAAAAGTATTGTTAAATATTGGATCTAATACTTTTCTCGGCACTAAGTATTGAAATCTCATTCTTAATCGCAAAAAAAGAACTTAATCTAATACTTACCAATACTTTTTCCTTCATAAGTATAAATCGAGTTGTGAAATTTTGATGAAAAAATATTATTAGGTTCTGAGAAAATTAAGGAAAAAGATTTTTCAAAAAAATAATATTTTCAAGTTTTCAGTTTTTATGTATAGCTCGTTATAAGCCACCTGAAATACTATTAATACCAAGTTTTATACAAATCCGGCCGAAATAAATAGATTTTGATAGCCATATTAGATGCAAAAGTTTTATTTTTGACATTAAAAAACATCAGATTCGTTATCAGTTATCTTGAAAACTCATTAATATTAAGTTTCATGAAAATCTGGCAAAAATTGACAGATTTTGGTATTGTCCTGAAAGTCAATATTAAAAATCGTTCGAATTGCAATTTTAAGGACTCATGCTCATAGGAAATTTCAAGGCACATTTTCTTTCCTCTCGCAAAAATTTGCGGGTTTTGTAGTTTTTGAAGTAATTGGTAAAAATTAGGTTTTTCGAACACAAAAAATTTCAATCTTTTTTCATTCCAACTCTCGCTAACTTAGCCAGTTTTTAGAATTTTGCAATTTTATCATTATCAAATTACGTTTCTGAGTCATGTGAAACTATTTAAGCAAAAAACCTAAATATTTTAATAAACAAAAAAGTTATTAATTTTTTTGAGAATTTGAAAAAATCATGAATTTCAACATTCAAGCGTTCCATTTATCGAGCGAACTTTAAGCAATAGAATACTTTTAGTGAGGAGGTTCTTGAATAAGGCTAAAAGAAGTTGTCTGGAAAATTTTGGCTCAATTGGAATAATGGTTAAAAAATTATGAACGTTTTAAATTGCAAGCGGCAATCTTGACGCTGCCCGACGCACGTGCCTCTTCGGCTACGAACGTGTTGCAGCGGACGATATGAATGTGACGTTGGATACCAAAATAATGCATGAGATATTATCTCTGGAATAATCTATTTATTAAACATTACTATCAATAAATTATTGTAATAATGCTACATTAAAAACTGCTTTCAATTACCTTCGTCACTCTCTTCAGTTTCTTCAGCATCTGGACTCTGAGTTGTTACTTTTAAAAAATACTTTTAAAACAATTCTTTTTCTTTACCGCTGAAATAATTATAAAGATTTTTCACATCCTTTACTTTGGCCGCTTTTAACGCAATTCGAGGTGGAGGACTTTTCGAAAGTCTTTCTAGTTCAAGCGTATGCTTAAAGAAAAAAGAAGTTGGATTTTGCAATTCGTGATTGTCATAAACATCCACTTTTCCATAAGCCGACAAATTAGAAACGAATGCCAAATTTTTTAAAGGCTGCTTATTTAAAATCCTCCTTTGAACATTTTCAACTTTCATTTTTCCCAAACACAAAAAATCACAAAAAATTTTTTGCAAACTGAGGAATTTTCTTCGTCAGTAGGAAAGAAATAAATGCAATGAATTACCCGCCCTACTTTTTCACCTGCATTCTTCTCGAGAGGATCCTGGCACTTGAACATTCTACTGAGAAGAAAATTTTGTTTATTATACTGCACGAAATCCCAAAAGTTTTTATGTACTCCTTCTTGTTGGAGAATTGAAAATTTTTGGTATCATTCTTCGCCACATCAGGATTCAGTGGGTTTGAAAAATCTCTCTCGGATTTTAGTATCTTTAACATCGTCTTTTTTAGTTTTAGACTTTGGAATGTATTATTTTCCCTAACGTGATAATAAATAATGCTATCAACTTCTTCACTGAAAAATAAAAATAATTACTTTAAGCTATCTATAAACGGTTCAATAGGAGTATCATTCAAGAAATCAAGAATGAAATATAGTCATAAAACATTAAATTTATAATAAAAATTGACTTAAAATTTTCATTAACGGTTTCCATTCACACCTGATTTCCAGAATATTTTTTCTTATTGCAAATCCATAACTCTTTATGCCTATTTATTCTCTTACGTCGACTCATTTTGAGATTCTTCCCTAAATTAATAGGGTTTTAACTGAAGCATACTTTTCTTAACAATAATACTTTTGCAGCTATTCTAAAAAATAATTCATTCAGTGTATTTTTACTTCATTTTAAAGTACATTTTAGAAGAGAACTACAAACAGTTGCTATTATTTGTTTTGGTATCCGACTCGACGTTCATATCGTCCGCTGCAACACATTCGTAGACGAGGAGGCACATGCATCGGGCAGATTTAAGATTGCCGCTTGCAATTTAAAACATTCATAATTTGTTCAACCATTAATCCGATTGAGCTAAATTTTTGCAAAAAACTTGTTTGAACCTCAATCAACAACTTTCTCATTGAAAGCTTGTCACTGCTTAGAATTCGCTCAATAAACGAAGCGCTTGAAGGTTGAAATTCAAGATTTTTGCAAAGTCTCAAAAAAAAAACTTTTTTGCTTATTGAAATATTTTCGTCTTTCTTTCTCAAATCGTTTTAGAAGACTAAAACTCGTAATTTAGTATTAGTAAAATCGAAAAATTTTGAAAATTGGCTAAGTTAGCGAGAGTTGGAGTGAAAAAAGTCTGAAATTTTTTATTCGAAAAATCTACCTTGTACCAATTACTTCAAAAACTACAAAACCTACAAATTTCTGCAAGGGGAAAAAAGATGTGCTTCTAAATCTGCCACAAGTACCAGTCCTCAAATGTAAAATTCGAACGATTTTAAAAATTGTCATTCAGGACAATACTTCTCAGACTGAATCCCAAGTATCCCTTTTTGATCTGAAGCAGTTCAATTAATCTTTTTCTTCTTGAAAGTAGTGAAAATATGATTATTACAAGAAAAAAAAGTAAAAGCATGTAACTTATAATAAGAATATTCGGTCTCTAAAAGTGCTACTCTTACTTTCGTCATTTCAAATCTGTACAATCTAAGGGTGTTGGAGAAAAGCCCTAGCCTCAAAATTGAATTGCCTAATTTTACTCGATGAATACTAGAATTTTATGTCTGTTAAATACTTAGGGCCTACTTCTGTTTTGAATCAAGCCTCTATTCGAAGTGAAAAATTGGCTAATTTCAATACATGTTGTGTAAGATGATTTTTCGAATACTCAGGTCAGAATCAAAAAAAAAATCGTCTTACACAAAAAGTATTGAAATGAGCCAATTTTTCACTTCGAATACAAAATTGACTCAAAACAGGAGTAGGCCCTAAGCATCTAACAGAGACGTAATTCTAGTATTCATAGAGTAAAACGAGGCAATTAGATTTTAAGGTTAGGGTCAGGTTCCAACGCCCTTAACAAAAATGTTAATTATATGGAATTTATGTGTCACAGAAAAAAATTGGGCGTTATTTTCAGTCAGATATTGATGCAAAATTTGTAGTCGCAGCATTTATTTACCAAAAAAAGACAAGAAACTGCATTTTCAAACAAAAGAAATTTACATGAAATTACATCAACAACGTAAAACCTGAAAAAATGGAACGCACCATAAATTAGTTCAGTTTTTTTCTGTGTACAATTTCAAATTATCAAACAATAAAAACTTTGATAATAGTTCTACTACTAATTAAAATTATATATATATATTGTAGAATGAAGACATTCGTAACTGCCTAAACCGATGCCCAGTAAGTAAATCAAATTTTATACGGTCTTTTCCACATTGATAAACGATTAATTTTCCCCAAAATTGTAAGAAAAAAAATGTTTTTAGACTGACACTGCTGAACGAATTTGTATAATTAAAGGTGACAATCATGTGTTTGTGAGTAAAAATAGCTTTGACTGCAAGCAAAGATGTGGATTATTCCCAGGTCAGTTGTATGTTATGAATAAATTGCTCCTTTTTATAATAAATTCACCAACACAAGTCACTTCACTAAATACAAGTCAATCACT
>JAUMHM010124833.1:0-39020 GCA_032362435.1 Melikaiella ostensackeni | reverse complement strand
CCCCCCCCCCAACAAATTTTACACAAATCTAATACATTCTCTGATGAGAATGTAATATATGAGGTATCAAAGAGAGTTCTGAAATAAACTTGTAGATTGTTCTAAGCTACAGAATTTGTTCCCTGCAATTTTTTGTATCTCGCGTAGTATTTCTGCAAAATGGAATTTTCAGTTTTAATAAAATTTCTCACGATTGAAACAAAAGCTATGTAACATTTTGAGACTACTTTTTTCCAATTTTACAAATTCCATGTACGGATATTTATAGTATTCAGAAAGTCGAACAATTTATCATCATGACTTTTTTCGCGTAAAAAAAAATTATGAGAGTTATAGAACTTCCAAAATTGAAAAAAAAAGAAAGTAATAATCTTAAGCCAAACAATGCACGATATGAAAAAAAGTCGGCAAAAGAAAAACGTTTCATTTTGAAAGCCCTACAAGAATGTCATAACAACTTTTTGAATTTTTTTTAAAAATCGAAAATTCGAATTTGGAGCTAAATAACACGGAGTACGAATGGAAGTTGAGATACCAAAATTGTTGCTTTCACGAAGACCTGTAAACTTGCCTCTGAATATTTTCTGCTGGGAGGCAAAGCTTGTATTTGAAATATAAAAAATAGTATTGGAATATTTTCATTTTTATTTTTAAGCCAAACGACGCGGGATAAGAAAAAAGTAGTCAAGATGTAGAATTTGTACTTTTGAAAGGTCAAATGAAATTGATGTTACATATTTTTTTATAGTACCAATCGTGAATCCAGATAATATTCTTAATCGTCTTTTTAACTTTTTAAATTTGTACATATTATACGGTGAGCGCAGAAAATCGAGCGCAAAGCGCGAATATAATGATGAGAATGTATTCCTTAAGGCCGATAGAGCCCTGAGTAAATAAATTTTGATAGTTGGGAAAATAGAGAGGAAGCTCTATCGAATATCACTTTTCAGTGTCTTCTTTAGAATAAGTTATCAGAGAGCAAAGGAAGCGAACATTCAAACAGTATTTAATTTTTATTTATTAGTATAAATAAACAAAGTATGTCATTATCGTGTACACATATTCGAATTCGCGAAAGTATGGTTGATGTGAAATTTGGTCCCCCAGCCGCATTATCTGATTTGATAATTATTCTTGAAGAGTTGCCTTTTTTAAATGATCATGTTCTGCTACTTCTAAAAGCTCTGTTTATAGTCTGATATTGAGTTGCTGTGGTCTGCTAGAATAAATACAGACATCATTTCGTTAATTCTCTGAAATATTTTTCAAAATATAAAATAACTTTGAAATATGCGATAAAGGTTATTTAGAAAAACGGCTGTAGTGGTTTCATTATCATTGTTCTTGTAGTATTTCTTTCATATTCCGAAAACGGAAAAATATCAAAGCTGAGGAGAAAATTCATCCTACTCTAAGAAGAGAATGCCTTTTCAAAAATGAGCCTAGCAATTTTGTTCGTCTTTGTCTTAAAAAACTTGATACCTATTCTAGAAATGGAGAAGGATTTGAGTAGTGGGAGGATTTAAATGATCTCAAAGGATTTCAAAGACGTGGAGAGATTTTAAAACATTTCAAAGTATTTCCAAAGCTTTTGAACATCATTAAATATTATAGGATTTTTTAAAAACTTCCAAAAAACCTTCAACAGATTCGAAGATCTTGAAGGGTTTTAAGGGATTCAAAATATTTTAGGGTGTTCGAAAAGATTCTAAGGAACTGTAAAAAACTTCACAAAATTTCTGGACATTACAAAAACTTGCTATACTGTAGGATATTCAAAAAGACTTCAAGGGATTCCCGAAGAGTTTGAAGAATTTTAAATATTGGAGGATACATATTTTCAATTATTCCAAGAAATTTTCAGAAGAAATCAAAGACTGAGAGGAATCTTGAAGGATTTTGAAGATTTCAGGATATTTCTGAAGATTCCAAGAAATTGTAAAAATCTCTAAAAAATTGCGTGGTATTTCCGAAGATTTCAAAGAATTTTCAATATTTTAGGGCATTTTAAAAGATTTCAAAGGACTTACAAAGATAAAAAAATTACTATTTGAAGGTACATATTTTTAAGAATTCCAAAGAATTTGCAAAAGATATTAAGAATTAAGAAGGATTTCGAAAGATTTTAAAGATGTTAGGGTATTTGAAAAGATGTTAAGTAACTGTCAAGAGCTTTAACAAAGTTCGAGGGATTTCAAAAGATTCCAAAGGATTTGGAATATTTCAGTGCACATCATAAGATTACAAGGGATTCCCAAAGATTTTTAAATATTTGAGAATAAATATTTTTAAATATTTCAAGGAATTATTAAAAGATATCAAGAAGGATTGTGAAGGATTTCAAAGATTTTAGGGTATTTGAGAAGATTCTAAGGAATTGTCAAGAGCTTTACAAAGTTCGAGGTATTTCAAAACTTTCAAAGACTTGCGATAGTTTAGGGTATTTTGAATGATTACAAGGGATTTCCAAAGATTTTAAAGAATTTTAAACGTAAGGATATATATTTATGAATATTTCAAGGAATTATCAAAGGATTTCAAGAACTGAAAAAAATTTGGAAGGTTTTTAATGATTTTAGGGTACATAAAATTTTTGAAGGAATTTATAGAGATTGAAAATTTTTTTTTAATATCCGAGGATACATATTTTCTACGATTCCAAATAATTTCCAGTAGATATCAAGAACTGAAAGGGATTTCGAAGAATTTGAAAGATTTTGGCGTATTTTGAAAGATTTTAAGGATTTTCAATAAGATTTCAAGAGATTTCGAAGATTTTAAAGGTATTGAAAAGATTCTAATGGGTTTCCAAGGAATTTATTGAAATTTTTTTTTTTGATTCTAAGATTCATTTTCAGCAGATATCAAGAACTGTAAGGAATTTCGAAGGATTTTGAAGATTTTAGGGTCTTTCGAAAGATTTCAAAGAATTTATAAAGATTTTTAAGAATTTTAAATGCTCTGGGATACATGTTCCAACAGATTTCAAGAATTCAAGAGAATTTCAAGAGATTTTAGAGATTTAATGGCATTTTATAAGATTCCAAGGAATATTTATTAGATTTCCAAGGATTTCGAAGTTTTTAAGGTATTCAAAAGATTCCAAAGAAGTTCCAAATATTTTACAGAATTTCAAACATTTGAGGATACATATTTTTAAATATTCTTTGGAATTTTCTATGGATTTGAAGAATATGAAGGGACTTCAAAAGATTTTAAAGATTTTTGGGAATTTCGAAAGTTCTCAGAGAATCTGCAATAGATTTGAAGAATTAGAAGGGATTTCAAGGAATTTTCAAAGGTGACAAGAAATATTCAACAAAACTAAAGAACTAGAAAGGACTTCAAGGAATTTTCAAAGATTTCGAAGACTTTCAAATATCCTAGAATACAAATTTTAAGATATTCCACGGAATTTTTTAAATATTCCAGGAATTTTGAGGCATTTCAAGGAATTCCAAAGATCCTAGGAGCTTTTTGAGGTTTACAAGGGAATTTCAAAGATAATAAGAAATTTAGTTTATTTCAGGATATTTTAAAAGATTCGTAAGGGTTTTTGATAGAATCCAAGAATTGAGAGGGACTTCAAGCGATTTGAGAGATTGTAGTGTATTTTGAATGATTCCAAGGAATTTTCGAGACCTTTACAAAATTTCAAGATGTTTCAAAAGATTTCAAAGGATTTCAAATATTTTAGAGTATTTTTGAAGTTTCCAATGGATTTCCAAATATTTTAATGAATTTCGGAAGATTGGAGAGTATTTTACAGGACCTATAAATGTTTAGGATATTTTAAAAGATTCAAAGGAATTTTCAAGAGCTTTAAGATGTTTCAAGAGATTTGAAATATTTCAGGGTATGTTGAAGATTGCAAAGAATTTTCAAGACATTTGAAACGTCAGAAATGTTCAAGGACTTTAGTGATTTTTCGGTATTGAAAAAAGTGTCATACAGAATTAGGATAATTAAGAGGCGGGTGAGAAGGTTAGGGGAAGGAAGTGCTAGGGTGGTGATGGGGAGGAAGAGCAGGGGAAGTGAGTTGTGAGAAGTGAGGATATTTTAATGGAATCTCCAAGATTCTGAGGGTTTTTTACAGTCGAGGCTAGCCGTGTAGAGAATGTTTTGTTATGAATAATTGAAGTTTCACGTATGGAATGATCGAAGTGGTTGAAGTTGTGGATATGGTGGATGGATGTGGTGGATGCAGTTGGGGGATGGAGATGGCGGATGGAAGCGGTAGATGTAAGTGATGGAAGTGGTGGATTAACGAGGTTGATGAAAATGGTGGGCGTGGGAAATGAAAGTGGTGGAATTAGTGGATGGATGAGGTGAGTGGAAGTGGTGGAAATGGTGGATGGGGGCGGTGGAAGGAAATGGTGAATGGATGTAGTAGAAGTGGTGGAAGGGTAGGATGGTTATGGTGGATAAAAAGTGGTGGGAGTGGTAGAAGTGGTGGATGGTCGTAATGGATGAAAGTAGTAGATAGACCTGATGAATGGAAGTCGTGGATGGATGTGGTGGATTGACGTGGTGGAAGTGTTGGATAGACCTATTACGTCAACGGATGGATTAGGTGGATGGACGTTGTAAAATAAAGTGGTGGATTTGGTAAATGAAAGTGGTGGAAGTAATGGAAATTGTTTATATTACTACTGAAGCATTACGTCTGACCTTACCTAACATGCTACACAAATAAACTGTTGCTGAATATTGCAGTAGCCTTGTTTGCTCGACTTATTAGAACACGCACTAGTACAGCAGGCGTTTGTTCCCAATGGTTGTAGTACTGAGTCCTTGGATTTTCCCGATGGAGGGTTTCCTTTTGCCAGTGGACTATCTCCTTCCGGTGGATTTACTGGTGGACTCGATGGTCTCTCTGATATACATTTGCCTTGATATTCATCCGATACACAATCACCCATTATGGTTTCTGCGCAGAAAGCCACAATAATACAAGCCAGAGGTGATAGTAAAAACATTCCCCTCATTTCGTGGATCACTGTTGAAATTCATTGATCCTTATCTGGAAAAGGACGGTGATGATATCATATGAATATGTTTTTGGATGCGTACATATTAGTGCGGTCAAAAAACAAATTAAAATTTTTTTTGCAATTTTCGTGCCTTTACCACCCAAATTTTTTGTAAAATTCCTCAAAAGAACAAAAAACTATGGAAAACGTGAGTTTCTGAATTTTTAAGACCCGAACATTGTATAAAAATGTTGTTATAAGTGTTAAAAATTGCTTAAACATCCATGTTTGTTATCTTTGTTTACTTAATACCTCATCCTAAGTGAAAAGTTGATTGAAGTTGGAAATTTCACAAAATGCCGTCACTTTCTAGTATTATTCTAATAGAATATTGTTAAAATTATAATAAATTATTCAGACAATCATGTTGGTTAGCAGAACATAATACTTGACACACTATGACTGCAAAGCTGGCAAAAAGTTGGACATTTTTTGGTCGTTGTAGAATTTTACTAACCCTTATCTGGAAAGCGACGGTGATATTATGTAAGTACATGGATTTTTTAAACGCACACAGTTCTATTTATTTTATACCTTATTTTATGAGAAAGATTCATTTTTCAAAGACACGTTCATACATTTCTTATATGTTTGGGACCGCGTATATCATGAAATTTGAAAATCAAATATGTGAAATAATACTGAAACTTTGTAATAATTCCGCAAGGGAATAGTGAAAAGATTACTGAAGATAAAAGAATCATTAAACTCACAACTTCAGTAGAGATTGGGAATCTAAAAAAAAATTAATGACTATTCTCTATTTTTGAAACCTCGTGTAAAGAACAATATTAAAATATTAAAAATGTTACTGAAACTTTTCAATAAGCCAGAAGATATTAAAAAACATATTTAAGTACGCGTTTAATTTTCAGAGGTACATGCATAGTTTTACTTGATACCACATTTTATGGAAAATATTCATAGAAGATGAGACTCAGAAATAAGAAAAAAATGATTAAACTCACAATTTTAGTAGGGGTTGAGAATTTTTTAAGAACATGCTGATGAATATTTTATATTTTTGTAACCTCGTATATCGAAAATGTAAACATAATAAAAAGATTACTGAAACTCAAAAATTACTAAAGTTACGACTTGGCTAGTGATTAGGAATTTTTCAAAAATAAGTTAACAGATTTTTCCAACTTTTGAAAACTCGAATACCAAACAATTTCAAATCATGAAAAGATTACAGAAACTTCTTTATAACAGGAATTCATTAAGAAACATGTTTCAGAATGCATACACTTTTTCAGGGGAACATGCATGAATTTATTTTATACCACATTTCATGGAAAACATGCACAGGATACCAACTTAGAAATCTAAAAAAATATTAAACTCGCGACATCAGTAGAGATTGAAAATATTCTAATGACATGTCAATAATTTTTTGTGTTTTTTGAACGTCGAATACCGAACAATTCAAAAATAATAAAAAGATTTCTGAAACTTTCTAATACTGCCGGAATTTATTAAGTAACATACTTCTGTAAGCACACATTTTTCAGGGGTACATGCATAGTTTTATTTTATACCATATTTTATGGGTAAGATGTTCGGTACTCTAATGCAAATATCAAAAATATTATTGAACTTGCGACGTGAAGGTTGGGAATATTGCAAAAGCAGGTTTATAAATTTTTATATTTTTGCGACCTCGTATATCGCACAATGTAAAAATAATAAGAAGATTACTGAAGCTTTTCAGAAATGCCGAGAAGGATTAAGAAGCACTATCAGTGCGCGTACTTTAATTGAAAGTACATGCATAGTATTATTTTATGTCACATTTTATGGGAGAAATACACAGAACTCCAATGCAGCAGTTCCAAAAATAAGCGAGTTCATGACTTCACTAGAGATAGGGAATTTTTCATAAACATGTTCATCAATTTTTTATATTTTGAAAACCTTCTATATAGAATAATGTAAAAACAATAAAAAGAATACTGAAACGTTGTTGTAATTCCGAAAGACATTAAAAACCCTTCTTTAGTGTGCATACATTTTTTAAAGGTACATATTTTATACCATGTTTTATAGAAAAGATGCACATTACACAAACTCAGAAATTTCGAAAATTATCAAATTTACAATTTGGGCAAAGATTGGGAATTTTTCAAAAATAAGTTTATTCATTTTTTATATTTTTAAGGTCCTCGTATATCGAAAAAAGTAAAAATAATGAAAATATTATTGAAGCTTTGTAATGATTCCGCAAGGAAATCAAAAACGTTTTTAATTAAGTAAACGTTTCTTAGAGGTACATGCATAGTCTTACTTAGTACTACATTTCATCGAAAAAGATCGCAGAACTCGAACTCAGAAATTTAAATAATGATTGAACTCATGACTTTGATAGAGATTGGAATTTTTTCAAAAACATGTTCATAAATTTTGTATATTATCGAAAACTCTTGTATAAAATAATGTAGAAGCATTTAAAATATAATTAAGACTTTGTGATAATTCCGTTAAGTAATTACGAACATTTTTTGGTATCCATACATCTTCTAGAGATATATAGTTTTATTGCCCAAACGAAATTTTATCGGAAAGTTCTATAGAATTCCGTCAAAGTACATGAATATTAATATTTTGTTATATATGTTAAATGTAATCAAAGTTGAGGGGTAAAAAAATAATGCCAAGAACGAACTGCAGAAATTTTCAAAATCGAACTGTTTTCTAATAAAATGAGTTAGTTCAATGTATTAGTTAGACAAATAATATTTATGTTTGATGAAATAAAAAATGATATTTTGGAGAAGCAAGGAAGAGGGAAAAAGCCTCTATGGTTCTTCATCTACTGCAGAGAGGTCTTTCCTATACTGCGTGTAGTATGATGTACTAAAATTCTCAAAATTTCAGAGCACTCACCTTTATGATTTTCGAATTTCCTTCTGCGAAAACTCTCTTTTGTTGCATACTAAATTTTAGCGGAAAAATGTACAAATCTCCTACGGGAAAATCTTGAAAATTATCAATGTACGACTACAGTAGAAATTGGGAATTTTTGTTAACAAGATCATAATTTTTCATATTTTTGAAACCCTCTGTTGAATATATATATTATATATTATATATATATATATATATATATATATATTTGTATATTATATTGAATATTGAATATTGAATTGAAAAGGGGCGCAAGTCTGTCGGATCTCGCGCTTCGCACTTGATTATATTTAACCTCGCGCTACAAGCTCGGTTCTTTAGTTCCTCCACATTTGTGCATAGACACTTTAATATTATAAGACAAACCACTGACAACTGTAATTTGGTGATTGTGAATTTTTATTGTTAAAGCTCCCTTGGCTTTAGCAAATACATTCTCATTACTTATCTTACGTTTCGCAATTGATTATGGTATGTTCAAAACGCGAAATTTTCTAGATTATGTTAAACTCAATTATATTAGATGTGTGATATATTAATTTATGAACCCAGGTCTGGAACTCAAGTCTTAGACGAAAAAATTTGCCGTTGAATATTTTGATTGTATTCTATTATTTCCCATTTTGAATTTTGATTTTCTGATGGCCTTTTCCTGCTTGAAACAAAAAAAAACCTGTCTCATCTGAAAATTTTCAGAAGCGAAATTGTTGATCTAATTTAGGCGAACAATTCTAGCATGTATCATTTTATTGTACAATATCTCGTGTCGTTTTTCGAAAAAAAATTTTTCCAATTCAATTTTTCACGATTGAAACAATCACTACGCATCCTGTCAAGAAATGTTCTCCTACAAATTTGTAGATCCTTTTTGGGGAACAATTTCCATCGATTCATTTTTTTCCGTATCTTGCAAAGCTTAACCGAAAAATGGAATTTTTAATTTGCTAGCTTTTTTTGTGGTTAGAAACAGAACTTTTGATCAAAAAGGCTGGTTTGCGAAATGGACCTTTCTTTTTGGTCTTTGTAAACGTGCAAGAAAGCACAATCTAATCCGCTTAGTCTTTCAAGAGTTAAGGAGTATACAGACGACGACAGATATACCATACATCGCCGCAAGCCCTGTTTTTCGGATTTAGGGGGTCTCTAAGCGTGATGATTCAACTAATTCCGCGAAATTCAATTTTCACATGAGAGCAATACCTTCTCATTGAGATGAGAATGAAAAAATAATGTTATTTGTCTATATTGGTATTACAATTGATTTTAAACATTTTATCGATATTATCAGTAATTGAGGGTCATTTAAATATTTCCAGGTTCCACTGATCTGCTGAAAGTGATTTTTCTACTCGAATTTACTACGATTTAATTTTAATTCTCCGCAGAATGAAGTTTGAAAATATAGAATTAAATCGAAATTAATGAATTGAAATGAAATTTTTAAAAGACAATTCTGATCATTACTTACATTTTATTCTGGAGTTCATGAATTTGAATAATAATTATCAATAACCCCGATAGGTTATCTTTAATCCTTCCACTTCTTCCACGCAGCAACTTTTTCTTTTCCATAAACGGTGGAAAATAGAAAAAAGGGTGAAGGGAAGAAAGGTGGTAGCGGGGGACGAGGACAGCACAAACGAGATTAGTACGAAAGAGGTAAATGAGGCAATTGCAAGGCTAAAAGAAACAGAGCAACAGGTGAAAAAGGCTTAGGGAATGAAGCAATGAAACTTGGCGGAGGAGAGGTGATGGAAGGGATGTGAAGGATTTACAATAACGTTTGCAGGGGCGAAGGTTGGCCGGAAAAATGAAAGACAGGGCTTGTAGTGCTATTGATTGAGAAAGGAGAGGAAAGAAGGTAGAGGAATATAGAGGTATCACACTCATGTCAGTGGGCTATAGAATATACGCGGAAGTGCTATGAAAGGCCATGCAAAGAAGGAGGAGCAGTAGTCTTGATAGAGAGGATGAAACAGATATTTTCAGAGACTAAGATAAGGGTGAAGGTAGAAGAAAAGGAAGGAGAGGCATTCTGAACACTAAGGAGACTAAGACAAGGGTACCCGTTAAGCCATGATCTGTTTGGTGTCCTATTAGCAGACATGAAGAAGAAGATGGAGAGGAAAAGAAAAGGGAGGACAATATTGGGAACAGGCAAACTATATTTAGCAGCATAACTAAACGACGTAGTTATAGTAGCGGATGATGAAAGAGGGATGAATCTGATGATAAGTGCATTCGAAGAGTATGTGAGAGAAAAAGATATAAGAGAGAGTGTAAGACAAAGGCGATGTGTCTTAGAAATAGAAGGTGTAGAGCAGAGTATGGATGTAAGATAAATAGCGAGGTGGTGAAGTTGGTTGAGCTGTTCTGCTATATAGTATTTTGGTTCGAAGCAGCAGGGGCTAGTGTGGTCCATATTAAGTTATGGAGTGGAAGTTTTGAGATAGAAGGAGCATAAGAGTGTGGAAGGTTTGCATGAGAGATTTTTGAGATGGGTCGTGAAGGTAAACTGTAGCTGCCTAGGTTATTTTCTGAGAGAAGAAAAAGGTCGAGAGAAAATAGTAGTCATGTAACTGAAAAAATCCCTGAAAAGTCAGATTGGATAAGCGTATGTCCGAGAAATTATGGACAAAGAGAGGAGGGGTAACGTGGAACGTTTGAAATGGGAGGAAGAGAGATGAGAAATGGAGTTTAAATATGGTAGGAAACTGAGGGGCAGAGAATGGCAGAGAATAGAGAAAGAGATGAGGGCAAGGCAGGGAGAGGAAAGATGAGAAAAAATCTCGAAGTCGAGATACGACAGGTGGTATAAGATGGCGAAGAGTGAGGTGGAGCTAAAATATCTGAAAAATATGAAAAAGGATAGTAAATGGAATAGAGTGGTGAGACTTAGAATTGGAGGGGGTTGAGAGCATGTAGGTATTGGATGAATGAAGAGGGGAATCTGTGTAGTATATGTAGGTATGAAAAGGAATCATGGTTGAATGTATTAAAGAGGTGTACAGGTGACGAAGGGGAAGGGGTAGTATGAAAGAGAGAATAAAGTGGATTTTGAATGAAAATGGTCAGGTTAAGAGATGGATGAAGGAGCTAGAAGAATTAAGGGAGAGAGCTGGTTGAAGGGGGTAGGAGAAGCTATAAAATGACTCCTAAAGAAGGAGATTGATGTAGTGGGTTTGTGAAATAGGTCAAGCGTCTAGAAGTAAGCATAGTGATTAATTCGATATGTAAGAAATAGTTGGTAAGGTATTATGTAAGGATTTTCAAACAGAAAACATGTAGCGGTTCTGAAAGACTTTCAAGCCCGTAAAAGGGAGCAAGTGTAAACAAAATAAAGAAACAGAAAAATTAGAACTAAATGTTTCATTAATTTTTTAACTTAAAATCCAGTCCAGATTTAACATATCAGTATTTTATATGAAAGAAATTTTCCTGAGATTTTTGAAAATCATCCTAAGATCCCTCTAAAATAAAATAAATTAAATTTATTCCCTGAAGTTCTCTAGAAACTCCTTAGAATTCGTAAAATCCTCTGAAATATTTGAAATAGTTGGATGTTTTATGAAATCCCACAAACCTTGTAAAACTCTTTTACATTTCTTGAAATATTTGGAAATCCTACAAAATTCTTTGAAATTTCTCGAAATTTTTTCAATGGCCTGAAATCTTTTGAAATCCCCAATCGTTGAAATCTGTTGAAATATTTCTCAAACCTTAAAATCCGTGAAATTCCTTCGAATTTCCAATCTCTGCCGAAGACGCGAGTTTGATCATTCTTAAAATTTCATACATCTCTAAAAAATGTAGGAATTCTAAAAATGTTTCTTACTCTCTTTCGGCGTTATTGAAAGTTTCAGTAATTCTTATATTATATCCACGCTATATAAAGAAATACTGTAACACTTTTTCCTCTGATTCTGTTACAAAAAAAGAGGGTGTTTTCAAAAGAAAATGAAAGATCATAAAGGTGCGTCCTCTAAAATGTTGAAAATTTTAGTCAATTTTACTTTTGAAGTGTACAGGAGAGACCTCCCTACAGTAGATAATGAAACATACTCTTTTTTATTACACAAAAAAAATTAATTATTAAACTAATTTATTGAAATAATTTCATTGAATGAGAAATACTTCGATTCAAAAATTTTCTACCATTTTCTACTGAGCTTTATTATTTTAATTCACAAATTTGATTACCATCAACATGAAATAATAAAATATTGATATTCATGTGCTTGGCGGAATATTTTTACACGCAGTGTCTCTGGTAGGATTATATAAATATACGAAACATTTATGAAATTTTGTTTGAAAACGAATGTATGCATACTAAAAAAAGGTTTCCTAATCTCTTTCGGCGTTACTAAAAAGTTTCAGTAATATTTTCAGTAATTTTTCATTATTTCTCAGTGTTCCAATATTTTGCAGGCGTATTGAATGGTTTTCTCCGTGGAAGTTCTGATTTGAAATGTAAAGTGTTACCTGTTTGGTTTTATAAACCAAATGAACATATTCTGAGAACTTCGAAATGACAAAACAATTAACGCTTAGTATTTTATACGTACTGCGTTATTTGAGAAGGAAAATGAACTCCCCAAAAGCTTCAATTTTTAAAGGAAACAAGTTTCTAGATTCACGCACAAAATTTTATAAGCTTTTTCAGTTAGAAAAAGACGAGTCTCGCTAATGAAATTTGTGAACAGTTTTGATAATTCATGGAAAGTTAGGGAAATTTATGCAATTTTTGGAAAAATGATTGAAATTTAATAAAATGTATGCAAATGTTTGCCACTTTTGGCAACCAGTGGGAATTTTAGTAAACTGTACAACTTGTGAAAATTTTCAAAATTGATAGACATGTTTGGAAGTATTTGAAACTTAGAACCTTACAGGCATTTCTTAAAATTTTAATAAAAAATTGTGGGAGTTCCTTAACTTGTTAAGTTTTACTTAGGGGCTCAGGGTTGAGAATGCTTGTCACATTTATGGATTAATGAATGGCCTTTTTTCATCTAAAAGGCCAGACTACAGGAGGCTGGTGCCTTTCTTAGTATACAGCACATACGATCATAACTCCTTCGGTTCTGGCTCTGCTTCCATACTTTCTTTTGAATGACGGATACTGGATGAACGGATACTGGATGTTTGTAATGCTAGAGGTGTAAATGGTCCTAAGGAAAGGAAATTGCGGAGCACAATGCAGGTAAGAAAGCTAGATATTTTATGTGTACCGGAAGTCACGAAGAAGGGATGTGAGATAAGAAAGATAGAAAATTGGCAACTCTGTTCAGGAGAAGATAATGGAACATATGGCAGCCAAGCAGTCCGTCTGATTATGGATAAGAGAACAAAACAGAATGTCGAAGAGCATGAATGTGCTTCTCCAAGATTATGATGGGTTGGAATGAAATTGATGATCAGACTATTCAGTACAACGGCTATGATTCAGTTGACCGCGACCGTTGACCCTCGCTCTACTGGCATGATATATTGCTTTTCTTGCTCTTAGAAGCCAACCATTTACTTCACACTGCTTCAGGACTTTCCAAAGTTTGGATCCATTCATCTAATCGAGAGCTTCTTCCAGAAAAACAAATGTACAGAAAACTCCTTTGTTTCCTCTCACACTTTTTTCTATGATCTGCCTCAAGCTAAATATCTGATCCGCACATGATGCTCGTGTAATAAATCCACATTAAACTTCTGGGTCCTCTCCTTAGTTATTCCCATGACCTTTTAAATAAGTATTTTGGTAGATATTTTGCCCACGGTACTTAGTAGGGTATTCACTCTTTAAGTAGTACAGTCGCTTTCATCACCTCTTCCATTGTAGATTAGGATAATAATCGCCTTTCTCCAATCGTTTGGAACTTCACCATGTACAGCACACGTATTCATGAATTCACTCGGCCACACAAAAAAATATCCGCCACCGCTCTTAAGCATTTCAGCAGTGATACCATCCATACCAGCCACCTCACCATTCTTTATTTTCTTAATCACGGATATAACGTCGTCGATATTGATTCTTCTTTCGCTACCTACAACGAGATTGTCTAACGTATTCTCTTAAATGTCAAGGTTGTTATGCTCCATAGCTTGACCTCCACTCAATTTATTAACAAAATCTCTCATAGAAACTTTCACTTTTTCCGAATCCCATACCATTTCACCATCAGAATTCACAATTCCGACTACCTTAATGTTAGAACTTTCTTTCCTAATCTTCTCAATCAATTTCCAAAATAATTTCTTATTTCCTTCAAAGTCATTTTGCATTTTGTTATCTTCTGCCGCTTTGATTTTTTTCTTTCTTTCTTTGAATAGCATCTCGGCTTTCTATTTTTATCCCTATAATCATTTTCTAATCTAGTCTTCTCCTCATCGCTAAGTCCTTCACTATTTAACATTCTCGAGTACGCCTTCTCTTTCTCGTTGGAAGCCACGCGGGTTTCATCGTTCCATCAAACATCTACATTTTTACTGTTTAATTCAATCTTCCAGTATTTTTCATGATGTCCTCAATATTTATTTAGCTTTTAACTATATGCCAATTGTACTTCTGGTTTCTGAAAATTCTCCATTCTAAATCGCGTCTGACTTGAATCCAATATTCAGTTTTCTCAGAAGTTCGCAGTATGAATAGAATTTATCAATAAGAAGAGGCAGACCGCCACTTCCTCTACCCGTTGATTCTTCTTTTAAGGCTCTAGAAAAAAAATAATTACCGTTATATGTAGCATGTCGATTTTTCGGCATTTGAGAAAGCCAGGTTCCAACACTAACTATAATATAAAAGTTTTCAGAGTTAATACAGGAATCTAAAAATCTTACATAACCATGACAATTCCAGAACAGGAAGCTTGAAGTGCTAGGTTTAAGAATTACATTTATTGAGAAATATTCCTCAGTTAACTTGGGAAATAACCAAAGAAAAAATATCGAATTATAGAAAAGGGCAAGGGGAGGTGTCACTGTCAAGAAGACCTAGCTGGCAGCCATACATCTTCGCGTCTTTTATGGGTTACGAAATAGTTTTTGCAGTCAGAAATAACGTTACATATGTTCACGTCAAATTTCATGTAAAGTATTCAAAAACATCACTCGAATTTCACGTGAATTTATAAGCAAATTTTAACATGCATTTCCACATTCCCATGTGGTACTATCATCTAGCGTGGCAAATGACGAACAAATTGTAAGTGATGAAGATAATGTTTAATTCATGCTTTATAACAATCATTATTGTTCTGTTGTCACTCGTTTTTTGTGTGATTGATTTTTCAAACGAAGTATATCGAAATAATTTTCCAGTTTTACTGCTGAAAACAGAGATATATTTAATTATACAAGATTTTTCATTTTAAATCTAGAATAAAAGCCAGCTACATCGAGGAATTGTGTAACAAGTTTTTGTGCGAAACCCATGACTGTTTGGTGAAAGGTTAGGCCGTTTCTCATCGGTCATTTCAGATTTTGGATTTTTATCCCGAAATCCGTCATGGGAGACTAGGCAATCCTATATTGCTTAACACACTTCTAGGTGAATCTCACATTTTTGTGTAGAATTCTGTTGTTCATTAGAAAACATATTAGGTGACATTTGATATAAAGACTATTTCCGTCGAATATGCGCGCGAAAATAACCGCAATGGAAAATTTCAGTAATCAGGACTTCGCGTTTGACAGTAGAGTTATCCGTCCCATCGCGAATATTTTTAAAGTGAAGCCTTCCGTTAAGCGTCTAAAAACTTTCACCATGGAGACTTTAAAGAGGATCCAAATATGATTTATTCCAATATAATTTGAGTCCTCTTTAGCTCCTCAAAAGCTGCAGATATCATCATTTCTGCATACGTCAAGGTTCAAAGGAGCGTGTTTGCAAGAGATGAATAGTCTGGCTCCGTCTCATAAGCCAGACTTCATAGACATCAAATTTCGTCTTACGTTTATGTTTATAGCTCGCAGTGGCAAGACGAACCGAACTTGTCTCATGAAATTAAGATTTCTGTTATGTCTTGAGCTAATAAAAGAGGTACCAGATAATCTGGAATTTAATTTGAAAATAAATATTCAGCCTAATTCTTGAAATACTTATTTGAAAGTTAGAAAATCAGAATTCGTAGGTCTTCACGAATATAGCCATATAAAATTTGCTTCAAAAATATCAATATTGTAGTTTGCTATAAGGCTCTCCTAAAGCCGTGGGAAACACAGAAAAATGGACAACATTTTTGTAATTTTCGCTAAACAAGTATTATACGCTCGAACTCTCATATGAGCCCATCCGGTTTAAGAATTCTTAGAACTGCTGGTCGACTGCTGGCCCCCACAGTTTCTCAGCTCGCGGGGCGAAAGACGGTCTTCATCGAAGCGTGAAACATGGATAAAGTATGGATAAAGGCGTAGGCGCGGGTACTGACATTCGTACTCACGCTTAGAGATTGCGTAATATTAAGAAATGGTTCTCACGTCCCTGACTGCTTATGTTTCGAGGAATCCGGCTTAGGACCAAGGCCAGTGCGAAGCGACTCCCGAAACTGTTCTGATATTGGAGTTTGAGTGTAGTTACAACAAATAGAACAAGAGGAATTCATTGCATGTGTATATTGAATAATAAAACAGAATTGTTTAAACCCGAAGTTTGATTAGTGTTTATGACGGTATGAGGATGACCCTTTTCGCCAGGGCAGGTAGGTATTGGAAACCTTTTTCTTCGTTCAAGGGATAGATAAGATCTGGCTTCGTCTCATAAGCCAGACATTCAGAACTTCTTAAACAACTCTTGCCAATGTCTTGATTGCCTGTCATCAAGACAAAACCCAAGACGGCATATTTTCACACAGAAATACCCGTGTCTCCTTTTTCTCTCCAAGTTTCACTCCTCCCGTCCAATCTACGCGCGGGTACCCACTCTTCCGATCACCGGTATAAAGATGATTAGAGTCTCGTATATCCTTCACTCATCCACTCCTCCTCCACTCATCCATTTTCGATTGCTAACTTAATCATACCAGAGGGTCTCCTTCAGTATCTGTTGTCATCGTACTACTCTCGCTATGCCTTATCCTATAAAGTACGATACGATAGCATCGGATGTAGTGCCTAGAATAGTAGTATCACACACTTTCCCTGTGAGTGTGAAGGGTTCTGTAAGATACATCTCAGGAACAAAATCAAGAAAAATACTTTTGGTGTTCGCACCTTTGGGTTGAAGGAATTTTAATGGAACCGTCACCAAGTTCACTCGTCTTCCATTTGTATATATATACGAAAATTTAATGCTGAAAACGGATTGTGTGAAGGTTAAATCTTTGACTGAGGTTATTATATGTATTTATAAATATATGGTTGAAAAGATTTGTCAAACAATTACCGTAGAGTCTATCCAGGAGCGAATGCCCTCCAGGTAAATGACACTGGTTCCCAGTATAACCGCGATAATTCACACATATGGCCACGCCCCACAACCGCGAGACTAAAGACCACATGGTATGATGGAATCACAATTGATGGTCGGCCAAGCCCTCGTGAGTCTTGAGGACACGGGGCGATCCCATAATGAATGCTCTCTGCATCCATCTCGCAAGAGCCTTGTCATTTTTCTGGAACGCGGATATGGCTTTAAAGGTTAAAAGCCACTGATGGTTTCACACCTCCAAGAGTACCGACGTCAGGGACAATTATTTTAACTGGATATTGTCAGAACATTCGCCGCAGCTCCCTTACAAGGTCACGATACCCATCCCCCTTTTTCTTCTGCTTGAATGTGGTGACAGCGTCGGCCGGAGCCAAAAATTCGATTTCGAAGAAAGTTCGTTTCCCTTCGTCGAGGAGTATGATGTCATTCCTCGTGTATTCAATATGAATTTCTGGATCGAATTTGAAGTTCCGGTAAATTTTGAAAATTTCATTATCGGCAATTGACTCTAGCTATGAAACTGTCGCATAGATCCTTGAAACGCATCATGTTCTCAGTGTCTTCATACAATGGGTGTTGAGCTTCGTGAATCTCTTCTCCGAAAAGTGTCTACCTCCTCGGACGTAGGCCGATAATTGATAGAAACAGGGGGATCGCAGAAGAGGCGCGATGAGTCAGCAAAAAACTGTTGATTCTTCCTGACCCATTCTCCCTCTCCTCTATTCTTCTACTGGCGTCAGATAACACCCATTTTTTTACAATGTGCTGCTTGATAGTCAGCAGCTTTGTCTCGTTCAATGTGTGACGGTGAATCCTGAGTTGATGAGCGAAATTCTGAACCCTTACCACAAGAGGCTCACCAGATGTTTTGAAGTCAATTACACACTGAATGAGAGACGCGCTCTGTCTAGCCCAGCCAATCTTCTTGTTCAGTTAATGCAATCGTCTTTTGGTCTCTTGATCTATCGTCGGCTTTACCCTTCGATTTGAATCGGACAAGGCTCTCACTGCATTATAAACTGAACAAGTTATCGTCCAGAGGTCGGAATTCTCCGAGAGATTCTCCTGAAGGGCGTCATACATTTCAGCCAGATCTTGAAGCTTAGAAGGCTCTGGGTATTTTTAGCACCATAGAGTGTGCAGACGCGCCATGTTACCCCTGCGATCAGGGATAATGCTGGTATCGTAGCAATTCAGAAAGTCATCTTTAAGTCGATTCGTTCACTCAAGATTTCAAACGTCTCGCCGATTCGCCACCGTGTTTTCATGCAAATTATTTGCAGCATTACGAACTCTAATGCGATCGGTACTGTTTTCCGACCCATTGTCGAGTGCCCTGCGCGTTCGCTTATGTTGAACCGCATTCACAACTGGGTTTGGTGTTATCATAGTTGTTCTCACGAACAGCTAGGAAAAGGGTACGTCCCCTTTGCAAAGCCCCGCATGCAAGGGTAAGGCTGCATACTATATAGGAGGTTGCCTGGTATCCCAGAGACACCGTAAAGGACACCTCACCCACGCACCATTCAGCTTTCAGCACGGTTGTTCACGCCTCAGCTTGGGGGTTTTTCCTTCGTGACCATCCCTCGACAACTGCTTCCTCATCCTTATTGCTTACAGCCCCATCAATAGAAACAACAGATACAATAAAGGACAGCGATGCATTGGATATTCTCACTCCTTGTGATAATAGCGGTAGCATTCGTACTGATTGTACTGAGCATAGTTTAATTAGTCCGCACACTATTTCTACTAGCTTTATTGAGAAAAAAAGAAACGATAGTGATGAAATTCAAGCAAAAATGTGATAAATTATTTCTTAATTATTTTTATTCAGTTCAATTATGTGTAACCTGTTTCTCGTTGCTTACAAATTTCTCACGCTCTGCGAGCTCTTATTATTTATAAGTATTCCTTTTTATGAGGCTGTGGAGCATTAAAGTCTGTTGTTCACTGGAACAACACTTTTTCTTGGATATCGTTGAACCAAAGTGGCAAAGTCATCTGTTTTATTTGTTCTGAAGCTATCACTAAGCAGTTACTCCTACCATGTTGTTTAAATATTCATACGACTGAGAATTCTCGCAAAGTATGCGTGGAAATTTGGTTCGACACATGGAAAAATGGTGTAAAACAGTATAAGAAGCACGAAAAAAGTGATTTACACCGTGCTTTCGGAATCGCTATAGTTGATTTGAAATGCCATTGCGGGGAAGCGCCTGGCACTCACCAACAGTAACTGCATCTGTGAGTCAGACATATCGGCCAAGGGCGTGGCTGAGGTCCTCTCCCCATCGAGAGAGCTTTGGGGTCATATATAGGCCTACAAGGGGACACAACAATAATAACAACAATAGTGATAATAATAATCTTGTGATGAATTGTGAACAATAATGGTTTGTAATTTCTGAACTTCCTACGTAGGAAGACCATTTTTGTCTACTCTGACTGATCCTCTTTGGTATTATGGAGTTCAGCGAAATAAATATAAAGGGTAGTGGAATGGATGTGATTGTGGGACCACTTGAGAGATAAAAAGTAAGATTCATGGGGTTTTACCACAAAAAAGATGATAATAATAAAAGTATAGAAAAAATAGACCAAAGAACATGTGGCATTAGTTTCTTCATACATATTTTTTAGTTAATAATGAATTTAATTATTATAGGCTCCATTATATATAACTGTAGACTTCCTCTCCAAGGGTGACCCGATGCTGCGAGAGGCATGGAAGAAGGCTAAGAAGTGACTGAAGAAGGCCATCAGGAGAAGCCAGCTCCAATGTTGGAAGAACCTGATCGGGGAATTCGAGAAGGACCCATGGGGTCTAGCTTATAAAATAGTAATAGGCTTTCGAAAGGGCAGGTCCACAGTAGACGCTATACAGGCGGTAGTGGACATTGCGAAGAAGGCAAGAGTGGGAACTGGTAAGCAAAAAGGATTCAGCACGTTGGTCAGCATTGATATACGCAATGCATTCAACAGAGCGAGATGGAAGAACTGCCTCGAAGCGATGAGACGAAAGAAAGTGCCGACCTACCTGTTGCGAATGATAAACAACTATCTGAGCGACAGATGGGTGGTCTACGAAAGCGACACATGGAGCCTCGAAGAAGAGATAAAATGTGGTATTCCTCAGGCATCGCGGATAGGCACATTCGTCTGGAACGTCATGTACGACGATTTTCTGCGCATGGACCTGCCAGCGGGTACGACAATCATCGCCTTCGCGGATGACACACTTGTTGTGTGTACCGATGATGACCCAAGGATCCTGGAGTTGATGATCAATGAGAGTATAAGGCGAGTGTAGCGCTGGCTGGATGCCAAAGGCTTAGAGATGGCCCTGGAAAAGACCCAGGCGCTACTGGTCGCTGATAGGAGATCCTTTTACTAACCGGAGATTGTTCTAGGCGGACTCGAAGTCGCTTGGAGCAAGAGTCTGAAGTACCTGGGAGTGTGGCTGGATAAGAGGTTGAACTTTTGGGAAAACCTCAAAATCGCAGCCACCAAAGCCATAAAGTATGAGGGTAATCTATCTCGGATTATGCCTAACATTGGCGGACCCAGGGAAGCGAAAAGAAGGCTGATGGCGAGTGTGATTCAATCAGAGCTGCTTTACGCAGCTCCAGTGTCAACTTCGGCCCTAGAGAACCGCTCCATCATGCAAATGCTGTCTTCAGAGCAGAGAGGCGGCGGGCCTAGAGATGAAAATGCATTTGCAAGAGATGACATTGTTGACTATACAAGGAATGCGCTTCCAAACGAAATTAAAACCAAGATTCTTATTTCTCCATTCTATCTAAACAAAACAAAAAAATAAGACTTTAAATAAATTTCCGCACAAATTCTAATTTATGTTTGACTGGCGTCAGGTACAGGATTTGAAATGCGAGAGTCACATCCACATTCCTCTTCCGGTGAACAGCCCTCGGTTTCGCGAATCGGAAAAGAATTTTCGAATGAAACTTACATATTTTTGAATGGAGAATCTGAATCTGCAATAAAAAATATAGGTTCCTATTTGAAATTGTGAAGTTACTCCCCCTACCGCCCGCAGGAAGTGGGTTTGGGGTGTGGGGTGTAGAGCTAACTAATAGCTCGGGACACTTTTTTTTTCCTGAATTCAAACGTAAAAACGTTTTCTCGTTTTTTTTTGTGTCAGGACTGGCAGTTTTAGGGACGCTTCGTATTTTGACAAGAGCTTCCTCGGAGATGGTTGCTCTTTTCCAGACGTTCCTCTCGCGGTTCAATAGACGTAAGTAATAGCTCAGAAGTAATTTCTTGTTTTTTTTTTGTTTTTTTTTTGAACAAAAAGCGTTAAAGTGAGACAGTTTTTTGTGCTTCCTGTAAAATACAGGTTTTGGCACTTACGCCCGTATGCAGTGTCGCTCTTCATTTATTTAAGGCTCAATCCGCCTTAAGGAACATATTCTCATAACGATACTCGAGCTTTGCGCTCGATTTTTTAAACGCATTCATTTAATTCTCTTATAAATCATATAATCACAAAATTTCGAATTTTTGATTTGTCAATTTTCGATTTGCCTCTTCTGAACGCATTCATTCAATTCTCTTATAAATTATATAATCACAAAATTTCGAATTTTTGATTTGTCAATTTCCGATTTGCCTCTTCTGAGTTTAATAAAAAACCGGTGATTTATATGAAGAAAACAGCTGGAGAAATCTGTATGGCTTTTCAAAGGGAACAATTTTTCGTTTAAACTTTTTTTCGTATGTCGCAAAGTTTGGTCAAAAAACAGAATTTGATATTTTGTAATGAAAATTTCTATCACGATTGAAACAAAAACTATACGTTTTGTTAAGAAATAGTCTAAATCAAACTGGTGGATCTTTTTGAAATAAAAAATTTTGCTATTAATATTTTTTTGTATTTCGCATAGTTAGACCAGAAAAGGGAATTTTTTTATTTTTTAAAAAGCGTTATTAGGATTAGAACAAAAAATATATGAGTTATCGAAAAATGTTCTGAACTAAATTTGTAGATTGTTCTCAGCTACAGAATTTCTTCGCTGCAATTTTTTTGTAACTCGCATAGTATTTCTGCAAAATGGAATTGTTAGTTTTAACAAAATTTTTCACGATTAAAACAAAAGCTATGTATTTCATCAAACAAATGGTATCAAGCAAATTTGTAGATCTTCTTGACGTGAAAATTTTTTCTTCTCAATATTTTTTTTGTATACCGCATAGTTTATCCGGAAAGTTGAATTTCTAATCTTCCTGAAAAAATTTCGATGGATAAACTCAAAACCGTTAATTAGAATAGCTGGTTAACGAATTCCTTCTCCCATTTGAGGCCTTGAAAAAGTGTGCCAAAGCTTAATCAAATTTAAAGTCTTTAGAAAGTTATTGCGCCTACACGATGCTACAAACTACAGACATGGAAGTTTGATGAAAACCGATAAAGTCAAACTTTACATGAAACTAATACCTCCCGATTTAGAATCAGAATGTAAAAAGAACATTTCAAGGTAAAGTGATAAGAGGAAGAGGGGAGTGTAAGCATTTTATGAAGAACGTTTTTTTTCCACTATGAAGAGTGCTTTTGTGGAAAATCAACCTTAATTAAAAGTTTCAATCGTTTCGGGTCTGTTTAAAGCCTCGGAACCACGGTTCAAACATCTTTTACAATGTTAATAGAACAAAATCGTGAGATTATTTTTGCACCAAATGGAACAAGATTCTTGTGTTCAGGGTTCGGGGATGTGTTGTGTCTTATTTGAAAGATAAGGCGATCTTGATGGTTGGGAAAATAGAGAGAAAGCTCTATCGGATATCACATTTTAGTGTCTTTTTAAGAATAAGTTATTAGGGTGCAAAAAAAGCGGACAATTAAACAACATTTAATTTTCATTTATTTTTATGAATGAACAAAGTATTTCATTATCGTGTACAAATATTCGAATTCGCGAAAGTATGGTTGGTGTAAAATTTAGTCCTCCAGCCGCATCATCTGATTCTGAAACTATTCTTGAAGAGTTGGCATTTTTGAAATGACCATGTTCTGATACTGCTAAAAGCTCTGTTAATAGGCCGATATTAAGTTGATGTCGTCTGCTAAAATAAATATAGACATTATTTTGTTAACTCTTGGAAATATGAGATCAAGGTTATTTAAAAAAATGGCTGTAGTGGTTTCATTATTATTGTTCTTGAAGTATTCCATTTTGAGGCATTTCAAGGTATTTTCAAAGATTTCAAGAAAAATTGAATATTATAGGATATTTTATAAGCTTTCAAAAAACTTTCAATAGATTTGAAGATTTTGAAGGATTTCAGATTTGAAGTATTTTAGGGTATTTAAAAAGATTCCAAGGAATTCTTAAAAATATTTAAAAATCTGAAGGGATTTCCAAAAATTTCAAAGAATCTTGAATAATTGAGGATTCATGTTTTTAAAGATACCAAGGAATATTCAGAAAATATCATGAACTGACAGGCATTTGGAAGAACTTTAAAGATTTCAGGGTATTTCAAGAAATTCTAAGGAATTTTTAAAAACTTCACAAAATTTCGAGAGATTACAAGAACTTGCAATATTCTAGGATATTTAAAGAGATTCCAAGGGATTTCCGAATATTCTGAGAAATTATAAATATTCCAGGATACAAATTTTTAACGATTCTGAGGATTTTTTGAAAGATATCAATAACTGAAAGGAATCTTGAAGGATTTTAAAGATTTTAGGATATTTTAAAGGATTCTTAGAAATTGTCAAGAGCTCTCAAAAATTTCGTGGGATTGCTAAAGATTTTAAAGCATTTTCAATATTTTAGGGCATTTTAAAAGTTTTCAAGGGACTTACAAAGTTCAAAAAAATTACTATTTGAGATACATGGTTTTAAGGATTCCGAAGAATTCGCAAAAGATATCAAGAATTGAGAAGAATTTCGAAGGGTTCTGAAGATTTTAGGGTGTTTGAAAATATCGTAAGGAACTGTCAGAAGCTTCAATAAAGTTCGAGGGATTTCAAAAGATTTCAAAGCACACGCAATATTTCAGGGAATTTTAAAAGATTACAAGGGATTTCCAAAGATTTTTAAATATTTAAGAATATATATTTCTGAATATTTCAAAGAATTATCAAAATATATTAACAACTGAAAGAGATTTAGAGAGAATTTAATGACTTTAGGGTATTTGAAAATATTTCAAGAGATTCACAAAGATTTAAAAATTTTTCATATATTTGAGAATACAGATTCTTGAAGATTCCGGTGAATTTTCAAAAGGTATCAAGAACTGAAAGGGATTTGGAAGGATTTCAAAGATTTCAGAGTATTTTGAAAGATTCTAAGGAACCTACAAAGATTTCAAAGAATTTAAAATACTCTAGGATACATGTTCTAAAAGATTCCAAGGAATTTTTGAAAGGATATCAAGAACTAGAAAGGATTGTGGAGGATTTAAAAGATTTTAGGGTGTTTGAAAAGATTCTATGAAATTGTCACGAGCTTTAACAAAGTTCGAGGGATTTTAAAATATTTCAAGGGATTGCAATAGTTTAGGGTATTTTAAAAGATTACAAGGGATTTCGAAAGGAATCATAGAGATTTTGAAAATTTTTAAATATTTTAAGATACACATTTTTGATGATTCCAAGAAATTCTCAAAAGATATCAAGAACTGGAAGAGATTTCTGAAAATTTCGAAGATTTTGGCGTATTTTGATAGATTCCAAGGAATATACGAAGATTTTAAAGAATTTTAAATACTCATGTTCTGAAAGATTCCAAAGAATTTTCAATAGATTTCAAGAATTGGAGGGGATTTCAAGAGATTTTAAAGATTTTAGGGCATTTTGCAAGATCACAAGGATCTTAATTAGATTTCAAGGAATTTCGAAGATTTCAAGGTATTAAAGAGATTCTAATGGATTTCTAAGGAATTCATTAAAAACTTTTTTTTTGAAAATTCCAAGAAATTTCCAATAGATATTAAAAACTGTATGGGATTTCAAAAGATTTTGAAGATTTTAGGGTATTTCAGAAAATTTCAAAGTATTCATGAAGATTCTAGAGCATTTTAAATGCTTTAGGATACATTTTCTACAAGATTTCAAGAATTAAGGGGGATTTTAAGAGATTTTAAAGATTTAATGGCGTTTTGCAAGATTCCAAGGAATTGTAATAAGATTTTGAGGGATTTCGAAGATTTTAAGGTATTTGAAAGATTTCAAGGGAGTTCAAAAGTATTCACAGAATTTTATATATTTTAGGATACATATTTCAAAATATTCTAAGGAATTCTCTATAGATTTCAAGAATTTGAAGGGACTTCAAGAGACTTTGAAGATTTTTGGTAATTTCAAAAGTTTTCAAAGAATTTTCAATAGATTAAAAGAGTGAGAAGGGATTCCAAGGGATTTTCAAAGGTGACAAAGAATATTCAACAGAATGAAAGAACTAGAAGGGACTTCAAGAGATTCTCAAAGATTTCCAAGACTTCTAAATATTCTAGGATACAAATTTTAAAAAATTTCACGGAATTTTTTTTATATTTCAGAAATTGTAAGGGATTTCAAGGGATTTTGAAGATTTTTGGACCTTTTTAAGGTTTGCAAGAGATTTTGAAAGATTCTGGGAAATTTCATTTATTTTAGTATATTTTAAGAAATTCCGAAGAGTTTTTGATAGACTCCAAGGATTGAAAGGTATTTCAAGGGGTTTTAACGATTTATGGGTATTTTGAAAGATTCCGAGAAATGTTCAAGACCTTTAGAAAATTTCAAGATGTCTCCAGTGAATCCAAAGGATTTGAAATATTTTAGGGTATTTTTAAAGTTTCCAATGAAATTCCAAATATTTTAAAGAATTTCGAAAGTTCGGAGAGTATTTTATAGGACCTATGAATGTTTAGGATATTTTAAAAGGTTCTAAGGAGTTTTCAAGAGCTTTGAAAAGTTCCAAGGAATTTGAAATATTTCAGGGTATTTTGAAGATTGCAAAGAATTTTCGAGATATTTAAAAACGTCAAGAAATATCCAAGGATTTTAGTGATTTTTTGGTATTGCAAAAAAATTTATACAGTTTCAAAGAATTACCTAGAATTTCTGGAGATTTTGAAGAATTTCATCAGAACTTTGAGGTTCTATGGGACTTCAACGGTTTGAAAAAATTTGAAGTGATTTTATTATATTTTAAGGGGTATCAAGGACTTTAATGAGATTTCAGGAATTTTAATAGGATTTTCAGGACTCTAAGGGTTTTAGTTTTTTTTAGGGTTTCGTAGCCTCGGGCCGAAACCCTTATACTTTCGGTCTGGTATCCGTCCATCCGAAGTACTTTTTCCGAGGAAGGGGAAAGGGGTAAAGGGTAGTTAGGGACAAAAAAGTTGAAGTTTGGGTGGGAATGGTTGCTGATGCAAGGGATGGGGCGGTATGCGATAGGGGACTAATGATGGAAGAGGAAGTGGAATTGAGTGTTTTGCGAGCCGTGGCGAATCGTTGTGAGGGGTGAAGAAAGTAGTTGTGATGTCTGCGGAGGTGAGAAAAAGTGTGTGAAGGAGTGAAAGAGGAAGTGAGGATTGGGGAATAGATGGGGTTGGTGGTAAGGAGAATGGAGTTGTAAGGTGGTGAGAGTAAATAAGGGTTGAGAAGCAAGGTGATTTTCATAGGATTTCCACAAGCATAAGATTCATCCGTCTCTCTAACTATTTTATCTGGGAGATAGCGAGATGAGGGGAACTTAGGGGTGATTTAATTTGAGGGATGGAAAGCGGCGGATTGTGTTGTGATGGGATAGTGAGTGGAAGTCAGGCTTTTGCGGACGAAGAGGAATGAATGTGAGAGGAAGTGAGAGAAGGGGTTGTGAGGTATGTGGAAGTGAAAGAAAGTGATGGTAGGGCTTACAGGCGAAATGAGAAATGGCGAATTGAGAGGTGGTTGAGAAGGTAAGGGTAAGGGAAAGCTAGGGTGGTAATGGTGCGGAAGGGCAGGAGAAGTGAGTTGTGACAAGTGAAGATATTTTAATGGGCTTTCCAAGATTATAAGAGTTTTTTACAATCGAGGCTAGCCATGTAGAGTATGTTTTCCTTATGAATAATTGAAGTATTACGTATGAAATGATCGAAGTGGTTGAAGTTGTGGATATGATGGATGGATGTGGTGCATGCTGTTTGAGGATGGAGATGGCGGATGGAAGCGGTAGATGTAAGTAATGGAAGTGGTGGATTAACGAGGTAGATGGAAATGGTGGAAGCGGGAAATGAAAGTTGTAGAATTTGTGAATGGGTGTGGTGAATGGAAGTGGTGGATGAAGGTCGCTGTCAGATGTGGCGTATGGGGGCGATGAAAGAAAATGTTGAATGGAAGTAGTAGAAGTGGTAGGAAGTGGTGGATTGACGTGGCGGAAGTGCTGGATAGACGTATTACGTCCATGGATGGGATAGGAGGATGGACGTAGTGGCAGACATTGGTGGATTTGGTGAATGAAAGTGGTGGAAGTAATGAAAATGGTTTATATTAAAACTGGAGCATTACGTATGACCTCACCTAACATCCTACACAAACACACTGTCGCTGAAAATTACAGTAGCCTTGTTTGCTCGGCTTATTAGAACACGCACTAGTACAGCGGGGGTTTGTTCCCAATGGTTGTAGGACTGAGTCCTTAGATTCTCCCCATGGAGGGTTCCCTTTTGCCAGCGGACTATCTCCTTCCGGTGGATTTCCTTTTTTCGGTGGCTTATGTCCTTTTGGTGGCTTATGTCCTTTCGGTGGCTTATGTGCTTTTGGTGGCTTATGTCCTTTTGGTGCCTTTCCTCCCTTTGATGGCGGTCCTTCTGCAGGAGGTGACTCATCTACTGGTGGAATCGGTGGTTTTTCTGCATCACATTTACCTTGATATACATGAGATACGCAATCACCCATTATGGTTTTCGCGCAGAAAACCACAATAATACAAGCCAGAGGTGATAGTAAAATTATTCCCCTCATTTCGTAGATCACTGTTGAATTTTATTGATCCTTATCTGGAAAAGGATGGTGATGATATCATATAAATATTTTTATCGATTCGTACATATTAGTGTGGTCGAAAAACAAATTGACTTTTTTGCAATTTCCGTGCTGTAAAATTCAAATTCCTTAAAATAACAAAAAACTATGATACGCGTCAGTTCCTGAAGTTTTAAGACCCGAATATTGTGAAAAAATGTTGTTGTAAATGCTAAAAAAATTGCGTAAACATCTATGTTTGTTATCTTCGGTTAATTATTACCTCATCCGGAGTAAAAGGTTGGAAGCAAGTTGCAAATTTCACAAAATACCGCAACTTTTCAGTAGTATTCTAAAAGAATATTGTTATAAATAATAATAAATTATTTGAACGATCATATTGATTAACAAAACTTAATAATTACCACACTTTGACCGCAAAGCTGGCAAAAAGTTGGGAATTACTTGGTCGCTGTAGAATTTTACTAATCCTTATCTGGAAAACAACGGTGATATATAACTACATAGATTTTTTGAAAGCACACACGTCTATTTATTTTCTACCTCATTCCATGAGAAAGATTCACAGAAGCCCAGCTTAGAAATTAAAGACTAATCAAACTCACGACTTCAGTAGAGAATGAGCATTTTCTAAAAACAAGCATCTGAATTTTTTTAATTTTTAAAATCTCGTATATAGAATGACATAAAAATAATTTAAAAAATACTGAAACTTTTTTGTAATTCCGAAGGGCATTAAAAACCATTCGTTTGGTGTGAATCGTGTTTAGAGGTACATGAATAGCTTTATTTTATAACACGTTTTATACAACACATTCACGGTACACAAACTCGGAAATTAAAAAAATTATAAAGTTCACGATTTCGGTAAAGATTGGGAATTTTTCAGAGACAAGTTCATAAATTTTGTATATGTTTGGGACCGCGTATGTCATAAAATTTAAAAATGAAATGTGTAAAACAAGACTTGAACTTTGTGATAACTTCGCAAGGGAATGGGAAGCATTTTTTATTATGTATACATTTTTTAGATACATGAAGTTTTTTTACGTACAAAATTCCATCTTAAAGATGTACAGAATTGCAAAAGCAGTTACTTGGAAACTGAATAAACTAACGATCGATTGGAGATTGAAAATTCTTTAAAACGAAGTTCATGAACTTTTCATATTTTCTAAACCTTGTGTGACGGACAATATAACAATGATAAAAATATTACCAAAACGTTTAAATTACGCCGGAAGATATTAGGAAACGTATTTTAGTACGCAATCATTCTTTAGAGATACATGCATAGTTTTAATTTATATCACATTTTATGGAAAACCTTCACAGAAGTCCAACTCAGAAACGTAAAAATTATTAAGCTCTCAACTTCAGTAGAGAATTAGAAATTTTCAAACACAAGTTTGTAAATTTTCAATATTTTCTAAATCTTGTATATCTAAAAATGTAAGCATAATAACAAGATTACTGAAACTGAAAAATTATGACACTCACCACTTTGGTAGAGATTGAGAATTTTTCAAAAACAAGTTCATAAATTTTTTTTATTCTTGGAACGTCTTGTATCGATCAGTGCAAACATAGTAAAAAAATTACTGGAACTAGAATATTTCTAGACTCATAACTTCAGTAGTATTTTTCTAAAAAAAATTCATGAATGTTTTGTAATTCTGAAACTTCGTGTAAAAAGCAATATTAAAATATTTAAAATGTTACTGAAACTTCTCACTAAAGCCGAAAGATATTAAGGAACATATTTTAGTACGCATTCAATTTTTAGAGGTACATTCATAGTTTCTCTTCATACCACAATCTATAGGAGACATTTACAGAAGACCAACTCAGAAATTTTAAAATGATTATTAAACTCAGGATTTCAGTAGGGGTTGAGAATTTTTCAAAAACAAGCTGATAAATATTTCATATTTTTGAGACCTCGTATAATAGAACATGTGAACATAATAAAAAGATTACTGAAACTCAAAAATTATTAAAGTTACGACTTTGCTAGTAATTAGGAATTTTTCAAAAATAATTTAACAAATTTTTCCAACTTTTGAAACCCCGAATATCAAACAATTTGAAAATAATGAGAAGGTTACTGAAACTTTTGAATAACGCAGGAATTTATCAAAAAACATATTTTAGTATGCATACATTTTTCAGGGGTACATGCATAAATTCATTTTATATCACATTTTATGAAAACCATGCACAGGAAACTAACTTGGAAATAAAAAAATATATTAAACTCACGACATCAGTGAAGTTTGCGAATTTTTCAATAACATGTGTATAATTTTCTGTGTTTTTGAACCATCGAATATCAATAAATTTAAGAATAATAAAACGATTACTGAAACTTTTTAATAACGCCCAAATTTGTTAAAAAACATATTTTAGTACGCCTACAATTTTCAAGGGTACATGCATAGTTCTATTTTATACCACATTTTGTGGAAAACGTGCACAGAAAACCAACTGAGAAATTTTAAAAGATATTAAACTCACGACGTCAGTAGAGATTGAGAATATTTTAATAACATGCTTATAATTTTTTGTGCTTTTGGAATCTCGAATATAACACAATTCAAGAATGATAATAAGATTAGTGAAACTTTAAAATAACGCCGTAAGCTATCAGGAAACATATTTCAGTACGCTTACATTTTTCAGGCGTACAAGCATAGTTTTATTTTATACCAAGTTTTATGGGTAAGATAATCGGTACTCTAATGCAAATACTAAGAATATTATTGAACTTACGACGTGAAGATTGCAAATATTGCAGAAGCAAGTTTATGAATTTTTATATTTTCGCGACCTCGTATATAGCACAATGTGAAAATAGTGCAAAGATTTTTGAGACTTTTTAAAAATGCCAAAAGAGATTAAGAAGCACTTTCAGTGCAAACATATTTATTGAAGGTACATGCATAGTCTCATTTTGTGTCACATTTTATGGGAAACATACACAGAACTTCAATGCAGCTGTTTCAAAAATGAGCAACTTCATGACTTCAAAAGAGACAGGAAATATTTCGAAAACATGTTCATTCAGAACGAACTGCAAAAATTTTCAAAACCAAACTGATTTTTAATAAAATGAGTTAGTTCGAAGAATTAGTTCAATAAATAATATTTATGTTCGATGAAATAAAAAATGATATTTCGGAGAAGCAAGGAAAAGGGAAAAAGCCTCTATGGTTCTTTATCTACTATAGAGAGGTCTTCCCTATACTCCATATAGTAAAATTGACTAAAATTTTCAAAATTTCAGAGCACCTACCTTTATGACTTTCAAATTTTCTTCAGCGAAAACTTTCTTTTTTCGTAAAAGAAACTGAAAAAAATGTGTCACATTATCTGCTTATGTAGCGTAAAAGAAATGATAAGGTTACTGAAAATTATCAATAGTTACGCCTATATTTTTGAGAGGAATATACTTTTGTTGCATACTAAATTTTAGCGGAAAAATGTACAAAACTCGTGCTACAAGCTCGGTTTTATAGTTCCTCCACATTTGTGCATAGATCTTTTAAGATTGATGGACAAACCATTGAAAACTGTAATTTGGTGTTTGTGAATTCTTTTTTGTTAAAGCTCCTTTGGCTTTAACACATATATTCTCATTACGTATCTTGCGCTTTGCCTTGAATGAAGTATGTCCAAAACGCGAAACTTTCTATATTATGTTTAAAAAAGAAATATTAAATATGTGATATATTAATTTATGAACCTAGGTCTGAGACTCCAGTCTGAGACGAAAAAAATTGCCGTTGAATATTTTATTGTATTCTGTTATTTCCCATAAATTTAAATTTGTTATTTCTGATTACCTTTTCCCCGTTCAAAACAAAAACTACCTGTCTCATCAGAAAATTTTCAGGAGCAAACTTGTTGATCTAATTTAGGCGAACAATTCTAGCATTAATCATTTTATTGTACAGTATCTTGTGCCATTTTTTCAAAATTTATTTTTTTCAATTTCGTTTTCACGATTGGAACAAAATCTTGATAATTGAATTTTGATTGATTCAATCGCTGTATAATTAATTCATTTTGATAATCTAAAAATCTTATCTAATGTAATCTAAAATTTGATAATAAATTGAAAATTATTTTAATAAGAATAATTATTTAATTTTAATCGATCTATAATTAGTACAGTCGCTTTTATTACCTCTTTTCTTGTAGATTAGGACGATAGTCGCCTTTCTCCAACCATTTGGAACTTCACAATGCACAGCCCACGCATTCATGAATTCGCTCAGCTATACAAAAAAATATCTACCACCGCTCGATTGTACTTCTGGTTCCTGCAAATTCTCTATTCCAACTCGCATCTGCTTTGAATCCAATATTCAGTTTATCAAAGGTTCACAGTCTCAATAGAATTTCTCAATAAGAAGAGTTAGAAAAGAAATATTCTACCTACATATTTCTACCTATATATACATAATGTAAGGAAGACTAGAGAAAGGAATCCTAATAATTCAATAAAACCTGGGAAACCTGAAAACTGTACTACCAACCATCAAATCAAAAAGCATTTTTTATCATTCTTTTTGATGTCCTGAAAAGGAATATGATGATTTTTGAATTTGAAGTTTGCGGAACCCTTAGAAAAATTGCGTCATAGATGGCGGTCGCGAAATATAGACTTAGCGTCAATGATACGTGCATAAACTGTCGTAGGTCCATGAAATGTTCCAAAATATTATTCAAATGCATTCCAAGGACACATGAACACTATATCATGTCAAATAGAATCTTGAAAAGCAATCATTTTTCTTAATAAACAATTTTGAATGACATTTCTTCAATTTAAAAAGTGATAACTTTGTAGTGTTTTCATTTTTAGCTTCTCAATTATAAACTTAATAAAAAAATACTTTGAGTGGATATTGTAAAGCATATTTTTCAAGAAAATGACCAATATCGAAATGTTCTTTGATCAAAGTTAAACCTTCCAGCACGACTTGAAGCTCAGGTTGCGTTGTACATAACATTTTTCTCCTTCTGCACTTCAAAACAAAGCACTTTACTTAGTATTGAATGAGGCTATAAATATCTCTTAAACCCCATAAAATCCATAAAAATAATTTCAAATACTTTGAAAAGCTTGAAAATTCTTTGAAATCCGTCATAAGCAATAGAAAATTTTTGAACGCCCATGAAATCTTATTAATATGGTTGTAATAATTTGAAGTGCATTATAATTTTTTAAGCCTGTTGGAACTATTTGAAAACCTTAAAGTCACATTTTAAATCTTTTGAAATGTTTTGCAATCCCTAGAAGTTCCCTAAAATTCCTCAAATTGCTTAGAAATCACTTGAATTGCTGTGAAAGCTCTCGAGATCTTCAGAAATAATTTTCAATCTGGTAAGATCCTCTGAAGTATTTTCAAGCTTTTCGACAGTCCTTGAAAGCTTCTAAAATACCTCGGGGGTCTCTAGAAATCTCCTGAGATACTTTGAAATCTTTTGAAACCACTTAAAACCTTTACAAGTGTTGTAATATTCCGTCAAATATTTTTGAAACCCATTAAAAACTTTTAAGAAATCGTCAAAATCTTTCTAAATCCCTGAAGGTCTTCTAAAATCAGTTTAAGTTTATAAGAATTCTATGGAATTCCGTAAAATTCTTTCATAGGCCATGAAATCTAAAAAAATTCTTGCGATCCCCTTGAGATATTTTTGAATCACTTGAAGTCCTCAGAAAATCTGTGAAATCCCTTGAAATGTTTCAAAAACTTGCAATCCTTTTGGAAGTGCTGTGAATTTCCTCGGAATACTTTGAAATACTTTGCGAATTCTAAAATATTTCAAAATGCTTTGCTCTTTCTAAAAATTTTATGAAATCCATTGAAACCTTCAAAAGTTCAGTGAAGCACCCTGAAATATTTTAAAACCCAATGACAAACGCTTGGAACGCTTTAAATCTTTTAAAATCTCTCAAATTCCTTGAAATCTGCTTAAACCGATTAAAATTTATGAACATAATGTGGAAATCTTCAAAATGATTTTCAATTCATTACAGTCTCTAGAAACTATTTGAAGTTACTTGAAATCTATGTTTTATTCTCTTATCAAAGTAGCTAATTCAGGATCTGTATTGCAAGAACAATGAAGAATCATCCCACCATAAAGATCAGAAATCAAGTTAACAATTTGTAAACAAATTAAAAGCTGTCAGCGGATTTCATTTTCACATTTCGAATTAAAATCGATAGAAAATGGCATTCAATTGTCTCTTTTGCTTATTGAAATTGAATATAAATAGCCCATTATGCTTCTGACGACCATTTAATTTAGTATAGAATTAAAATAATACAAAATTGAAAAAAAAGAATTATTTCTCAAATGAGAAATACAGTATTTTTGCGTTATTTAAATCATTTCACAGGAATTATACTTTTCGAGTTAGGTCGAGGAAAGCTAGAGAAGGAAAAATTACTGAAGTAGTTTAATGAAAAATATTCATTTCTATATATATAATTCAAGATAATTTTTGAAGTTAATAAGAGGGGCGAGCATTTCGAATTGCAGAAGGAGAGAAATCTCATGTATAACGCACCCTGTGATTCAAGTCGAGCTAGATGGTTTAATGTTTACCTACAAACATTTTAATATAGGTCATTCAAAAAAATATTTTAAGGGTTCGCAAATTTAAAACCCAAAAAATCGCCATTTTCCTTTTCAGGATATCGAAGACTTTCGATTCAAATAAAAAATAGCGACTAGAAAGCGATTGATCACTTTGTAAACAAAATCAGGGGTGAAGTGCTCGCCTAATAAGCACGGATTGCGGAGTGACGCCTTTGTCTTTAGAGTCCCTTGGAAGCATTGAGTTTGTCGTTGGAAAGCACACAAAAACACTGAATCCATTCTCTATCATGTTCTCCTTAATCACTTCACTCTCCATGCATTTTCGAAATACCAACAAGTCTGCCGTTCGAACTAAAAAAGTAGTAACGGCATCGCAGTCAATTTCGAGAACAGAAACCGCAAGTTCAATTTTGTATATACCATGAAACATTTTTATTAAGTTATGTGATCTCGCGACGTTCTTAGGGTAAATTAGTGCTGAATTTTTGGAAAATGAGACAAAATTGTTAACAATTCGTACAAATAATGACTTCATTTCTCTACAGAATGATAGTAAATTATCTTAGGAGTTTGATGAGCATTGACACTCATTTTTTATGAGATATGCACTCACTACTGTTCTTGTTTGGAAGGCAGAGGTGGTTTAAGGTAACTAAAGATCTGTGTAACAACTAACCTCTCATGAATGTGCCAGCCTCGGTATTAACAATTGTCATCTTCTATAAACAAATTGAATAAACAAAAGCAAAATTTTGGCATTTCCGCGCAGAATCTTTGGTCTTATCATGTGAGTATGCCTTTTAATGCTTCAACGGAGAGGCTTAACTGCAGAACATTTTTGATTGATAACAATAGCCATGCTTATGAACAAGAAAACATTTGATGTATTTAGTGTGCATGCGACCGCAAGAAATCTGGAAAAAGAAGCTTCTTCAATGAACAGTTTGTCCAGGAAGTGGTACTTATTGATATTCATTCATTATACCATCGTATTTTGAGAACTTCCTTTGTTTTCAACACAGGCGCCCATTGATATTCATTTAATTTTTTCGTATTTCTTTCTTTTCTTCTGTTTATTTTTCCCAGTTGGCCTTTGGTTATTTTCATCTCACGAGCAAAAATGGATACTTTTAAAATTTGCAAGAGAGTTCCTTGCGACTTCTTCTCTCGTGATCACTCTAGGAATGTGGAAGAGCTTCTGGAGTATTTAAAAATGGAGTATAATCTAGATAGTGAACAACTGACTGCAGTTAGAAAAAAAGATAGTTGGTCGATTCTACCCTTATTTTCTGAAGAAACGGAAAAATGTGTTATACATTAAGCAGATTTTTGACGACAGGTTTCGAACGTGAGCAGACAATGGTCTCATAGTAGAATTCTCACAATATAAAGAAAATCGGGGATGACCCAACTCCAGCGATTTTAAAGAAAGTTCCACTTGAACGAAAAGAAGAAAACTATTGGAAATTGAGAATCCTCATTCATATGTGAAAATTCAGGAGGTATTTTTACGAAAATTCTGAACTGGTGTCAGGAAGATTGTAGCAAATGTTATAAGCGAACCCTTGGACACCGACAACAAGATGGAAGAAGGTAGCGATAACTCTCTGATACCGTTCACTGCAATTGAAGCTTTAGCTTTGATTGAGGAAGCAAAAATGACGAAGTCTCAGTACGAGCTCATTCAGATTCAATCAAAACAAAAAAAACTGATAATGTTGCTCTACCTGTATATTATGACTTAGTTGAACAGAAAAAACAGTAACACTCTGTAACGCGGTTACTGAAAGAACTCAGTATTAATCTTCCGGATGTGTCAAGAAAACAGGGTTGTTCTATGATAATACGATTGGAGTATGGATGTGATGGGACCTCAGGATTTGACACGCGTAAACCAAAATTCGATAGTCCAAGCATATCTGATGATTTCATGTTCACTGTATTGATGGTGCCACTAGAGTTATGTTCAGAGCACACTGAAAATACATTAATCTTGCAAAATTCACACCTTTCGTAAGCAATGTATTGCAGGCTATTGCAATAAGATTGTTAGCTAGAAACGAGAGAACAAACTATTTCAGGGGTTTAGTCCATCAAGAAATAAATTAAAGAACTAAAGCCAGCAAGAGTCGTAACAGATGCAGGCATTTTCGTAGTAAAAGCGGACATGCTAAATACAATAGTGGATGGTAGCGTTTGTCAGGCTCTTACTGAAACACCATCTGCAGCAACTTGCTATATATGTGGAACTAAGCTCAAGAAGATAAAAAATTCGCATGGAGTAAAAAAGAAGCAAGAAAGCGTAAGCAACTTCCAATTTGGAATTCCAACTATGCATGCATGGATTCGCTTTTTGGACTGTCTTCTTCACTTAGCCTATTGCCTCGATTCTCGTACATGGTTAGCAAAACGACTGAACACAAGGAAAAGATTAAAAATGCTGAGAAGCGGATACATCAAGCTTTTGGGATGAGAACTGACTTGATAATGGATATACTAAAGCAAAGACCAGGTAATTCAAATGATGGGAATGCTGAGAGAAGATTTTTTGCAAATCCTGATAAAGCATCTGAGATTGCTCGCGTTGATAAGCAGCTAATTGAAAGTTTGCTTATATCTTGCACAGATTAACTAGTGGCGAAACAAGTAATTTGGACGACTTTGGAAAGTACACATACGAGACTGCACAACTATTCTTACGCTTATACACCTGGTATTATATGCCTGCATCTGTTCACACAATTCTCTTACATGAAGCGAAAGTAATGAGACGTTTCCTCTTCCAGTTGGACAATATTCTGAAGGGCGAGCCAAAGTTCGTAATAGAGAATTGAAACGCCTTCATAAATCTAATACAAGCAAAATTTTTCGAGAAGCCACGAATGAGGACTTAGGACACAAATTAGCAGTCAGTTCGGATCCACTGCTTGCATACGAAATTAAGCAAATCTCTCACCAGTATCAAGGCATAAGGCTATGTTTATTATATTTATTTATGAAAGTGAGGGATTTGAATGCCAAACAGAAAAATGTGCTATTTTCTATAAAATTTGTTCATAACAACTGCAACCTTCATTCATTAACAATGTTCTGTAGTCTAGCATCTCCGCTTGCGCATTCAGAGGCAGACTCACGTAGAAAAAACCGAACATTCTGCGCGAAAATAACAAAATTTTCCTTCTGTTTATCCGACTTGCCTACAAAAATAATTGTTTAAATATTTTTACAACTGATTATGAGAATTTTCAACTTCTATGAGCTTATCGAACATCGAAACTAACCAAGAGTGGAATAGCAGAAAACTGAGAGTCTAATCATTTTTTTATCATAATTGCTTATGACAATGATAAGTTTATCTTTTTCATACATGTTTAGCATACAATGTTGCGCCAGCTATAAAATATAGCAGTCTTAGCACATAAAATTTTGTCTCGTTCATCAAACCACTCTGTTGTTTCTTTGTTGACTTAATTCGTTTATCACAATGAAGTTCATTATCATGCAAAATAATTGTATCCTAGGAGTGCCCTCGCATGGATTCAAGATGTTTTGTGATATTCGACAATCTTTCTTGAAGAGCAGAAAAAACAAGAACTGCAAATATGACCTGTTTACCACACTATGCTTTAAATAAATAAATATAAATGAAGCCAAATCCAAAAATCGCTTTTTACAGATTTTTAAAAAATTTATTTAGCTGTCATTAGAAGAAATTGTAAATTGGATGAAAACTAAAGGTTGTAGACTTTTTCGCACAGCAAATTCCTGATTTTGACTACTGTGCGCTGCCACTTCTGATTGCTTTGCAAGTCCCTACATCTTGCGGAGTTCGAAAATCATTAAGAGGTTGAGAAGAGGTCTAAATAGGACCTAAGAAAATCATTAAGGTTCAAGTGAGGACTTGGTAAATACTTTGAAAATCATAAAGAGATCAAAAAGAGGGCTTAATAGGTTCTACTTCATGGGCTGAAAATTCTTCGGCCTGACAATGAAAAAACGATATTTTGAATGAAAAATTGGCATTATTCTTCGACATAATCTCCATCTAGAG
>JAUMHM010124824.1:0-19521 GCA_032362435.1 Melikaiella ostensackeni | reverse complement strand
GGGAGTACTTTGAAGGGGACAATATCGATTATGATGAATAAACTTGTATTTTTGATTTTAAAAATAAAGTCCTGAAAGTTTTTGATCAAGGTGGTACTATTCTCGAAAAAAGATTCATCATTCGAAAAGATTCTACTCTGAATCTGTTTACGAACCGTAGGCTTGATATGATGGAATTGCTGCGTGTTTTTGATAGATATTGCCTTACTAATGTGCTCTTGAAATTTTTTTATGCGCATCGTGATCCACTTGGGAGCAAAAATTAAAATCTATTGTTTTGAAAACATCTTTTGCCCACTCAAAAAGGATTTGAGCATTACGTATATGGTTCCCTGCAATATGCTGCATACTCACTTTTCGTGCTAGCCTTTTAACAGCCTTTTATTCCTAACGGATTGCAGTACTCATTTGGTCGAACCATCTTAATAATATTTCATAAATATCTTCATAAGATCAATGCATATATACCGTGCTGAGACTTACAGCAGACTGACATAGAATTTGCAATGAATGTTAAGCTCTGACAAATCATGTTCATAGAAGTTTGAACACTTTGAGCACTGGGTAACAAAAAATTCGATATTTCCGTAATGGAATGAATGAGTTTTTTTATAGATTATCAAAGGTTAATGTTTCCCGCGTAATTTGACACAAGTTTCATTCATTTAGAGCGTGAAGAACGCAAAAAATTCCAATTGTTCATTATAAATTTATAAAAAGCACTATTGTTCAAACAAATATACCGTAAATAAATACCCATTGAATAGCATGAACATTTTCTATATGTGTGACAAATTTCATTGAATTCACGGTGTGCTAAGAAATCAAAATCTCCTCTGATTGGTTCTTATCAACCTCGATTATAATACAGATTCCATGAAAATCAATATTATATGCTCCTAGCTGAAACCATTTCTCACTGAAATGAGCTTGCTTGTCTGTTAGGGTGGTCCAAAAACGCACTGGCAATTTTCTTTTTGTTTTCATGCTCTCTTCCCCCAAATTTGTTCGAATCCAACAAAAAGTAAACACTTGTTTCTTCTGTTTTAAAAAAAATTGATATTTAGGAATCAATATTAGGCTTATTGAGTTGTCCCTCAACATTTGTCTCCACAATTACTAAAGGAATACAAATAAAAAATTACTGTTCAAATCTCGAGCAGAAACGCCTGTTTTACAGATTCCCAAATAATCCCTATGAGTAAAAAATTGAGTTTTGCGAGTTCTTGGCACTAATTCTTTTTTTTTGCGGTTCATTTCTATATGAATGTGAAGTGTCTGTTCAAACAATTTATTATTGTTTATAATTACCTTCTTTTAGAGCAATGCTTGAATGTTGCAAATTTTTCTCAAATTTTCAACTTTTCTTGGCTTTTTAGTTATGAAAAAGTAATAAGTAAACATCAAAGAGAATTATTTTTTAAATAGAATTCCATTTTTTCTGAATAAAGTATTTTTACTCTTTCGCTAATGTTTTTATAATATTAATTTCAATAAGAAGGCCATATTACAGTAGAGATTAAAACAAAGCATGAAACAATTAGGAGTGAGTTGGAGGAGTTGGTCGGTGAATAACCTATAAAGATTTTGTTTCGAATTACAACTCGAAGTTTAATGCAGAGCCTAAAATAAAAATTTAGAACTTCACACTTCTTACTACTAGCCCACCATCCACACGCCCGACCCTTCTGGGAAAAAATTTTGTTATCTATAGCAATATACAATTATACATTAACAAAGAAATTGAAAAGGTCTTAATCAAATAGATAATTGCTCCAAAGTCTAGTGTAGAATGAGAGGTGAATAAATAATTTTTTAATTTTTATTTCAGAATGATCCACAACTTTCTAGCAGTACTCTGATGGAAGATATTTACAAGGAATAATTATTTATTTCAAAGATTATTTTTGTTAACTTTAACTAGTTAATTATTCAAGCAATTTCTTGAAATATCTGAATTATAATAATATATATATATTAGAAAGAAAGAAAGAAGGTAATATTTTAGGTATTAGAAACAATTTTTATTAAAGCAAACCGCAAAAAATAAGAATTAAGGCAAAACATTTGCCTAATATTGACGATTCTGTCCAAAATTTACAAAAACGTATTTTTTTCTCATGGGAAATACGTCTCCTAAACATTGATATCTACGTTATGATATTGGAGGTTGTATTATTTCAATAAATTAAAAATATAACACCATCACCTTCTTTTATTTGATTTTCTATTTTTTATATTACCCATTTCTATAACCTTCTTTCAATTTATACATAAAATAACATAAAATACATTAAAAATCACATAAAATTATGAAAAATGTTCAATATGAATGAGCTGAAACGTGAAAAAACCGTCCCATATGCTAAATGGGACCTGAGTGAAGTATCCTGTAACGGTGCCTCTGGAATAACGGGCCAGCTCGTAGAGAACGGAGCCTTACCCTTGCATGCGGGGCTCTGCAAGAGTGAAAGAGCCTTTTCCCTAGCTGCACGTGGGAACAACTGTGACAACAGCAAACGTAGTTAAAAATGCGGTTCAAAACGATCGAACGCGCAGAGCACTCGACAATGGATCGGCAAACGGTGTCGATCGTCCCAGATTTTCGGGTGCTGAAAATAATTTTTTATGGGATCGGGATGGCGGACTGGCGAGATGGACGTGTTGAGTGGACGGTGCGATTTAAGGATGACGTGCTGGATTACTACGATGCCAGCATTATCTCTAATCGCAAAGGTAACATGGCGCGTCTGCACACTCTGTGGCACTAAAAACACCCAGAGCTCTAGCACCTTTCCCAACATTTATTGCGAAACCGCGTAGAAAACCTTATGTGAACAGGTTAAGTGCATGGAATGCTTCCCTAACCATTCCATGAACAGGCTGCAAACGAAGAAGAGGAAGCGACATTAAGACCAACCGCGGAAAACAGGCATCACCTGAGAGACGATGGCGGTCTAAGGACAAGGAGGAACATTAAAGTTCAGGTTCCCCCTAAGCCCTATGGTCTGGCTGAAATGGATGTGGCCCTTCTTGAGAATCTCCTGGAGGAGTCCCAAATCCAAATCATGACTTGTTAGCTTATGATGTGGCAAGCGGAGCAGGACGTTTGGACGCCGCCGTTTAGGCGCAGCCATTTGGATGCCGCCATTTGGACGCGGGACGTTTAGACGCGGGACGTTCAGGCGCCAGGATTTTCAGCCGATCACGTTTGGACAAAATTTCTTCCATGGCGTTTAATCACAATTAGACATCGAATCACTTAGATCTGATCAGTGGTCTCTTTTATCTTATTCCACATAGACTCAGTAAGCCAATCAGCCATCAAAAGCCCTCACTCTGACTTTAACGACCAGTACCAGTAAGCCATGCCCCACTCCGCCATCATCGGCAAATGATAAGTCGATGCGGGATAACATAAAACAGTGAACTGTGAAGATTCAATTTATTCGATCTCAAGTCGTTTCGCCAATCTGGCGGCTAAACGTCCTGGCGGCTGAACGTTCCACGCCTAAAAGTTCTGCGCCTTAACTGCGCAGCGCCTAAATGTCCGGCGGCTAAATGTCTCGGCGCCTAAACGTCGTGTGTTCAAACGGCGGCGTCCAAACGGCCGCGCCTAAGCGTCACGTACCCTGAGGCAAGGGCTTTGGCCGATTCAAATCGATGAGTGAAGCCGACGATGGATCAAAACACTAAAAAACGCTTGCTTCAACTAAACAATAAGATTGACTGGGCTAGACAGAACGCGTCTCGTATTCAGTGTGTGATCGACTACATAACATCTGGAAAGCCTTTTACGGTAAGGGTCCAAAAGTTCGCTCACGAACTTAAACAATTAATTAGTGAAGTTAACAAAGATAATTGTCAAAATAATCAATTATTACATATAAATATGTTCCTTTAGAGTAATGTTAGAAAACTGTGGAATTCCCTGAAATTTTCAACATTTTCATGGCTTTTTAGTTATGAACTGCTCAGTTAGTTTAGTTATAGTTATAGTAGTTTAGTTATAAACTTCAAAGAGATTACTATAATTGTTGAACAATCTCTTTCTTTCGTGGATATTAAATAAGTCGAAGCTGCTGACCATCTAACAGAACATTGTTGACAAAATACAGATGTTATCTAACGCAAGAAGGAGAATACAGGAGAAATACAAAAGTGTCTGCAAAGAGAGTGCAGTCTACAATCGCAATCTGTCGATGGTCTGGATTGATTACCAGAAAGATTTTGATTCAACTCCCATGAACTTGTCAACTATCTGCCGAAAAGCTTTTAGTTTCATCTACACCCAGTGGGATGTAAAGAGAAATTGATTTCCATTTGGAAAACCAGATTTACTATCTGATCTGGAAAACATCCTGTGACAACTAACAGCGTCATCTTCCAGAGGGGGGTCTTTCAGGGCGACGCCATGAGCCCTCTCCTCCCTTGCTTCACACTTCTCTCGCACTATGCAGCTCTCAAGGGTACCTCTGTGGCGAAACTAATATTCGCGAGTACAAGATCACTTATATATTTTATATGGATGATTTAAAAAACTATGCTTCTGAAACCTAGGTGTGCCTGCGAGTCAAATTCAGTATATAACATCAATGGAGGAGGCCCGCCGAAGCAGATACAAGCGTCCCTTTCGACAGATTTAGTCATCCAATCTGTCAGCGTTGAACAAGATATCTGCAACTAACATGCTTGCCGTCTCGGTTCTACTCTATTCATTTAGGGTGGTTATATGGACGAAGCAAGAGTTCACGGCCCTCGATATTGCTACACGTAAGATCATGCATATGCAGAAGAGCATACATATCAACTCGGCCGTTCCGCGCATATACATTCCACGCCGTAAAGGCAAGCACACGCATCTTAATATCCAGTACCTTTATGAGCGAGTTATCTTGGATACAGCTCACATCGTGGCAAATGGGAAGGATCCTCTTCTGAAAATGGTCAAAAACCACGAGATGACTGGCAAAAGAGCATTAATTCACAAAGCCGCGGAGCAGGTGACCGAGACTCTTGGCCTGGATCTTAACATCAGGAGTGAGGAAATTACATTACTCTATCAAGATGCTTCACTTCTAAAAGCCCGAGTGAAGAAGGCAGAGGTCAATAACATCGACGAACATCTCCATGACAAGAAAATGCACTGAGACTTTCGAAGAAATGCAAAAGATGAAGTTAACGTTTGCTTTCCCCAAATTATCCGGACTTAATTCAGACACAGAGTGCTTTATTTTCGCATGTCAGGACGGTGTCATTTTCACCTTGGTATACCGTAGCCGCATCTTATGTGAAGTGGTTCCTAGCGACAGGTGCAGAGCGTGTCACGCTCCTATGGCGTTAACCTCTACGCTGCCCTGCCGAACGCTCCCAGAGAAATAGAGTAAATTGTAGAGAACAAGTTGTGCCAAATTTACTGGAACTTCCAGTTCCGGTTCAAAGTCCATATTGAACACCAGGGGAATGACATCGTACTACTTGACAGAGAGAAGCAAATAATGTTCGTGATGCAATTCTCGGCTCCGTTCGACGCCAACATCACAGTCAAGGAGAAGGAAAAGGCGGAGAAGTATGAAGACCTTATAAGAGAGTTACAGCGAATGTTTCGAGAATATTCGGTTAAAATGATTGTCCTTATTATCGGTGTTCTCGGAGGTGCGAAAACATCACTGGTTCGTAACCTCGAAATCATACCCGCGTGCCAGAAAATGCCAAGGCACTTACAAGATGGATGCAGAGAGTTGTCATTCTTGGGTCGCTCCGTGTGCCTGAGACTCACGAGGGTTTCGTCAGCCCTTGAGCTTAATTCCATCGTACCATGTGGTCAACCATCTCACGGTTGTCAGGCGTGGCCATGGGTGTGATTTACCGTGGTTCTACTGGAAGCCAGTGTTACTTTCCTGGATGGCAGTTGCACCCAGGGGGTCCTGCGATGGTTGTTTGACCAATTTTTTTTACTATATGCCATCTCTGAGGTCCTGGTCTCTTGGCCCGAACGCGTAGTCCTGATGATTATTGTTTCGATATGTAAACCATGAGGGTCCTCGTCTATTCGGTGGTTATATCATGCTATTCTCTATTTATACAAATATCTAGGGAAGCAAAACGTTTTGAGCAATACAAATTATTATAACTGCATATACAAGAAATCATCAATTTCAAAATCGAAATGATGAAAATATTTTCTTGTAGGAACGAACACACTGTATAATTCTCCTAGTTCAGTTTTTGTCCATTTATGAGCAAAGAACTTCAAGTAGGAAGACTGAACGTACAAAAATTTGGCAATTCCGTCGACGAGAAAGAGGAGCCAGTATGGACTATTTTTGGCGTAGAATCAGAAGATCATTTTGTATGTATGAAGACTCGAAAAGGTGCGACCAAATTTCGTAATAAGAATTTATATACTATATAAAGCTCATTTGCACTTGTTTATGAACTATTTAACATTTTTCATAGGTTATGAAGCCTAACTCTCGGTAATTGCGAAATGGGCGATAAAAATGCACAAAATCCTAAAAAAAACTTTTCGATGTCACAATTCTAGACAATTACACTCATCTCACTTTAACTGTCCGTCCCATCTGTGGCCGGCTGGCCACGCTACGCAAGATGAGTGTACCTTAAAATATTTAAAAAATATTTGCAGTACATTTACAATGTCAATTGAAAAAAATGGTTAAGTCGTTCAAGTCTTGAAAAAGTAAAGCGGCTGCCATGTTTTTCTTCTATTTTGTATTTGCAAAACCACTTTTTAGTTAATGAACCTAAATCGGGAATCTCTTTCAATCATCCGCAACTGAGAAATCGAGGTTAAAGAAATATTAAAATAGCATGAAGGTAGTTAGTACTTATAAGCAAACGTATTCTTTCTATTGACTTGAAAGTGGTTTTTCAAATTAAAAATAGAACAAGAATATGGCAGTCGCTTGATTTTACCTTTTTCTTTAAATTGACATAGTAAGTGTACATTAAATCTTTTTATAACAATTTAATCAATGGTAGGAATTATTTTCAAGTGAGTAAAAAGTATTCCTTACGTGAGGGTTATTTTTGAGATCTTAGACTTTCTCCTCCCTATTGTAAGGATTCTCAAAATTTCTTCGACCACTCACCCCACACCCTTCTAACGTAAGATTTTATATTCCTACTTCAAAGGGAAAAAAGAAGTTTTAGGGTATATCGAACGATTCAGAAGGATTACAAGAGGTTTGACGGGTGCTAAATGATTTTAAAAGATTTCACGGAACCTCAAAGAAATTGAAGGGATTTTCAAAGTTTTTAAAGGATTTCAAGGCATTTTTAGGAAGCCCAATCGTTTTAGAGAGATTTCAAGAGATTATGAACGATATCCATGGAATTTGAAGGATTTCATGGGATCGTAAGAGATTTCGAAATATTTCGAAAGAAGTCAAGGAATTTCAAAGGATTTTTTAGGATTTCAAGAGGTACCCAAGTATTTTAATGAATTTTGATGGATGTCAGGGGATTTGAATTGGATTTCGAAGATTTCAAAGGGATTGGAACAAATTTTATAAGATTCAAAAGTTTACACAAAATTTCAAAAGATTTGCAAAGATTTCAATGAATCTTGAGGGATTTTGAGGGATTTCTAGAAATTTGAAGTGGTTTTGATGATCTCATGGGATTTCAAAGGATTATGAGAGATTATAAAAGATTCCAAAGTACATCCACGAGTTTTAGAGGATTTCGTGAAAATTCAAAAGTTTTCACGAAATTTTAAATAATTTCTGGATATTATAAAAGATTTTGGGAGAACTCGTGGAATGTTAATGGCTTTCAAAAGATCTTCATCAATTTTCAAATATTCTAATAGATTTTAAGAGATCCAGAAATATTCCAACGAATTTAAAAGATTTCAAGGGATCTCGTAATATTTCGGAATACATCACTCAATTTCAAGGATTTTTTATCGATTTTTACAGATTTGAAGAGATTTTTAAGGATTTTAATACAACATAAGAGATTTTCAAGAGATTTTGAATATTTCAAGCGATTTCAAGGATTTCACGGGATCTCAAAGAATTGTGAGAGATTTCCACAATTTTTGAAGGATTTCGAGGGATTCCCAGGCAATTTAATGACTTGGAAGGGATTTTAAGAGATTTCAAGAGATCACGGAATATTTAAAAAGAAGTCACGGAATTTCAAATGGTCTTTAAGGATTTCAAGAGGTTCCAAAGAATTTTCACAAATTTTAAAGGATCGAAGGAGATTTTACTTGGATTTCGAATATTCAAACGTATTTGAAGGAATTTTATGAGATTTTTAAAGATTTGTAGACATTTCAAAGGATATTCAGGGATTTCAAAGGAAGTATTAGAGATCTAAAGCGATTAAGATGATTTCACGAGATTTCAACAGATTTGAAGAGATTTCAAAAGATTCTGAAATATATCCACGGGTTTTAGAGGATTTCGTAAGATTTTAAAAGGCTTCACAGAATTTCAAAGGATTCCCGAAAATTATAAAGGGTTTTAAGGTAGTTCAGGGAATTTCAAACGGCCTTCAAAAGCATTTAATGCATTTTAAAATATTTTTATAGAATTGAAGATATTCGGTAAGATTCCCGCGGTTTCAAAATATTTCAACGAATGTTGAGGATATATCAAAGAACTTCAAGGAATCTAGTAATATTTCGAAATATTTCACAGAATTTCAAGGACTCCAACCGAATCTTGGATATTTTGAAAGAATTTCCATGGAGCTAAATTGTTTTTAAGGGATATCAAGAGATTATGTACGATATCCATGAAATCCAAAAGATTTCGAGGACTTTTGGCATGATTTGAAAAATTTTGAGGGATTTAAAAAACTTGCGAAAGAACTCACGGTATTTCAAAAGATTGTAAAGATTCCCAGCGATTCTGTGAGATTTCATGAAATGTGTACACCCGATTTTCAGAATGGTTTACTTCTCGATTCTTTATTTATTGGACAAACGTAATATAAAATATTACACAATAAGAAAGAAATAAAAGACATAATGATGTAATGTGTATAATAGTATAAAGAGTAATTTCGAGAGCAAAAACTGGTTTTGATCAGTATATTCAAAATAAGTATTTGATCAGTATATTCAAAATAAGTAATCGCAAAAGTGGAAACTTACGTGAAAAATGTTTTGGACCCTCCTCCATGCAAGGATTTGCAAGATCTTCCAGATCCCCTCCACCCCCAAAAAAGTTTTACGTAATCAATGGACTCCCCTGAATTTCCTATTGAAAATCTATAAAAATACAAAATAACTTTCATCCTAGAAGAAGGGATTTTCAGCTTCAACGTTTTAGAAAATCCAAAAAACGGGATTTGTCCAGCAACCTAATTTACAGTTATAGAAAATGTCTCTATGAACCTTGCAGTCTTTGCAGCGGTTTTTAGGCGTGGAATTTTTTTTTCATCACTATAAGTGTTAATACTAATTTTAAGAATCTTTGATTACAGTGAAAATATTAGTTTCATGACAAAGCAACTGAAACCGTTATTATTAATCGTTCCTAATTACGATGTGTAATTGCCCACATGGAAAGGAGTGTGGTCCACGTGGCATCCTAGATATAATACACGTTTCGATACAAATTTATTTTCAATTTGATCATTTCGTTAACTTTATGCTGTTAATTATTTAAAGTTATTATTATTAAATTATCATTTGAAATCCTTGCAATCAATTCGATCCTTAATTGTGTCATTGTGTTTGTGACATAGAGCCCAAGTTAGGATTTGACAATCCACAAATTTCAGGAATACAAATTCTTATATCTGAATTACAAATACAAATCTCTGGATTGCAACTACTCATCTCTGGATTACAAGTTCTCCTAACTCACACACATACACGGAAAATTGCTAGGAAACACCCTCTCAACCTTGTCAAATCTCTAACCTACTCAATAAACCGGTAAGTCCTAATTAAATCAGTTATAATTCATTTCCTCAAACGACTTTGAGGCATGATACATGAGTTTCTTTATTTTTTGTCCGACATACTCCGTACACCGAAAGTAAGCTTTTTCGGTGTCGTTTCGCATGCGGAAAGTTGATTTTTCCGCACTAGTGCGTTGAAATTGCAAGTGTTCGGAAAATCAACTTTCCGCACGCAAAATGACACGTCTTTCGTCGGCTTTCCGTCCTGAACTTATTTTATTGATAGTTTACTTATTCTAACTGTAAATTTTTATAATGAATTAATAAATATTATTTATTGGCTTCTTCTTCCTCTTTCCAGTGCGAGATCCTTGATCTTAACTAAAACGAGGATCCTAGGTAAAGGACAGTATTTACGTTTTCTATGACGTAACGATTATCCCATGATTACGATTTATTAATTTAAGTGTGGTTTTCCATGTCAAAAATAGAAGAATAATATGGCAGTCGCGTTAATTTTTCAAGACTTGAAAAATTTTACTGTTTTTTCTTTATTGAAATGGTAAATGTACAATCAACATCTATAATTAATATTCAAATACATAGTGTAGAAAACTATTAACTATTAACGAATAATAACTAAAATCATTTGAATTGGCATTACTAACATTCATCGGTTTAGCACTCATTTCAATCGATTATAGCATCCTGTTTAGAATGAGGTTCTCAGTTCTACCATGTTCAATAGCATTTTTTTCTGTGTATTGGTAATTAAATACAATTTTTTTTAATCTTTCAACGAAAACCTCCATTTTTCGGACGAATCAGTCTATAGTTCATAATTTTCATCCAATTAGGACTTTTTTTTTAGAATTGAAGCTCAATTATTTGTACAGAGACTTTTAGAGACGGATTTTTCAATTTTTGTTTTCACAAAGAACTGTGTAAAGAAGAATAGTGCAAAAAAGGTATGTTTAGCCGAGTCATCTTTCAACTTGCAAAAAATAAAATACAAAGACTTAGAATGAATCAAAATGAATGCATGTGCACTGAAGAGAAATAAATAATCCATGGCATAATTAACCTAATTGCTATGACCAAATTTTATATATAATTACACAAATCTCAAGATTTGTGTATCAACCGACAGAGAAAACAATTTTTTCTCGACTATAATTGTTGCGATTCGATATTTGGGAGATACCTAGCAGCGAAAAATCTATAAGTTAATAATACGTTATCTAAATTTCACCTACTTTTGAGAAATTCTATAAATTAATAATTTATATTGTTATACATACATTATATTGAAAAATACTCAATTATAACATTTTCTCATAGGAAAAAATGTTACATTATCACTTAAATTACTGCAATACGTTATGCTCATTCTAACTAGTTGTGAAAAATGCCATGAATGGACAACTGATATTGTTATAATTAAGTATTTCTTAATATAATTCATTTGCATGAATATGACTTTTCAATTTATAGCATTTCTTGATACTGGGTAAAATTTTCATAACTTACGAGTATTGCAGTAGTTGCGGGTAAGGAAGATTTTTGCCCCGTACAAAAATATCAGACTATAAATATTTGTTTACAAAATTGGTTTACAACAATATAAATTATTAATTTATAGATTTTTCGTTGCCAGATAACTCTCAAATATCGAATCGCAACAATTATAGTCAGGAAAAATTTGATTTCTGTGAACAAATTACAGATTTGTGTAATTAAGTATAAAATTCGTTTATAACAATTAGATAATTGGTGACATTGATTGTTCATGTTCCCTCAGTATATATTGACTCCTTTTGATTGATTCTATGTACATGCAATTTAATTTCAGCTACTTAAAAAATGATTTTGTTGAAAATACCTTTTTTCACTTTTCGTCTTTACACAGTTTTTTGTAAAAACAAAAATTGAAAAATCCGTTCCAAGAGGTCTCTACAGAATTTCGTCAGTTAAATGTGGAAAAACGTCTCAATAGGACCAAAGTTATGACCTGTAAACTGATTTATTCAAGAAAATCAAGTTTTGTCTCACCGTGCTAAAATAAAATCGAAAAAATGCGTTTTATGTCAAAAATATAATCAAATTTTTTTCAGTTTTTTTTTGGTGAAAATTAGAAAAAATGGTTTGTCTTATTTTCCATATAAAACAGTATTTTGTTTTACAAAATGAAACAACATTTTAAAAAAGTTGACCTTAAATTTCAGAACGCAGTAACTCGGAATAAAAAAAAATGTTAATCCCTTGGTCACAATATATTAACCATACAGCACTACAACTTCACCAACTTTAATTTAAATTGATGACATGGACCATTAATTAATTTATGTTTTTTTTATAATTGTTCATTTCCGAAAATCGTACTTATATGAAAAACTCGTTATGAGACTTATTGGAAAATTTTTCTAAATTGTCAAAGCATTGGATTTTCAGAATCAAAATTGAACAGAAAACATTGACTTAATTATATATATACTTCTTTTGGACTTCAATTTTCACTCGGATCAAATGAATAATTAATGATTCAATTAATTTTAGCATTTTATTCTAATTTATGCACGAAATTTATTAAATTCAAACATAGGGTGAAACAGATGTTTGTTTATTGGAAACATAATTTTGGTCTATTTCATATTAAAATTTGTTTAAATCAACGATAATACATTCTCATAAATATTTTTTTTCATACTTATTCAATTTTTTACTTTCGACGTGGATATACTGATTATATGGAAACAGCGCAGTAATCATCTTATCAGCATATAGCAAATAATCGTAGCACGCGCTCGCTTCATGTGCCCTTGTTTTTCCTAAAAATTTGCTTTATAACATCATAAAAGTTACGTCAATTTTTATATTCGTGACAATTATCCTGACGAAGCTTAGAAATAGTCAGTATAAATAGCAGCGATTTTTTTAACAATTTATCAGTCGCGCTTACGAAATCCTTCCATAGCAAAAATGAAGATTGTTACTGCAACTCTGCTCCTTACCATCGCGATGTTCCTGCTTGATTGTGTTGGTAAGCGCAATAATATAAATCAAATATTCTGAAAATTTGAAAAATTTGGAAAGTACTTTTTTTAATATACTTATTAATTTTTCAGAATTATCATTATTATTACTATTTTTCAGAATTATGAGATCGAAATTACAATTTTTAATCATTCAAGTTATAATGACTTTAACTTGAACTTCATCTTTGGAAGTATTTCACCTTATTGCTAAATAAGTCGTGAATTTGTGCGAAGTGATAAGTAGAATTTCGCGCAGTAGAAATCATGAAATTACTTAAAGGACACTGGTTGAAATGTATTTTCACCATACGGTACAAATAAGTACAATAAATTCAATAAAATGAAAATTGTAATCAACCGCGAAAATTTCTAATCACTTCTTAAGTTTTGTAAAAAAAAGTATCCTAGTTCTGGAAACGAATGCTACTTTCTAGTAGACGTCTCATTTTAATTTGCTACGAATGAAAGGACATTAAAGAAATATCTACCAGAAACTACCATTCTTTTCTATTACTCGAACACATTTACAACACTTTCCAGGTTATTATATATTTTAAAAACAATTAGAATTCTCACGTTGTCGCACTTTATGACTTTATTGTAATGCATATTGTATTTTATTTTGTATATACGTTTCTACAAGGGTAGTTTCATTTGAAACTTTGGAAATGAATACATCCAATTATCGATTTTTCAAACCATACAATTTTTTGAAATTTTTAAATCTGAAAGTGTTTGGCTGTTTCCCTGAATCTTTTAAAGCTTTTTATTTCTCAGTTACACGACCGCAATGGATTTAAAATTATTATTCTCTGCGCTTCACACACAAAGATGAACGTTTTATGATTCTACAGAGGGCAAGCTTAAAGTTTCTCCAATTTTTGTTTATCATTAAATTGTTTCTTCCTTGAAAAAATTCTTGATATTTGAAATAAGTAAAGTTTTGAGGGATTTGATTTTACAGTAATTAGTACACAAGCAGCTCAGAATTTCAAATTGTTAAATTTTGGATAATTTTAAATATATATGTGGCCGGCTCCGAAGAAAGGGGGCTAGTGCCTAAAAATAAAGTCTTTGAGAAACAAATTGCATGCAAAAATATCAGATTTTAGCATACTAATACCCTTAAACTTCAAAATCGCATATAATATATAGATGATTGTCAAAAAGTTGACCACTTCAGGACCCAACAATAGTTATACTTCATAAATAACTATAGAAAACCCAATCCATGAATAACGCAAAATCAAACTTTTCAAAAATCTATCATAATTAATTGAAAAATGTTGTAAGCCCGTAATATCCCAAAAACTTTTTTTTAATCATTTGAAGTGACCCATAATTTTTTGAGCCTGTTTAATTTACTATAAGTCCTTAGAGTCCCATTGAAATATTTTAAAATATTTTTCAATCCTTAGAAATCCTCTGAAATTCCATAAAATGTTCAGAAAATACATGAAATTTTGTGAAACCCCTCGAAATCTTCATAAATAAGTTGAAACCTTATGAAATCCCCTGAAATACAATGAAATACTCTAGGAATCCTTGAAATCTTTTAAAATACTTTAGGGTCTCTAGAAATCTCTTGAAATCCTTTGAAATTTTTGGAAAACACTTGAATTCCTTAGAAGTCTTTTAATATTTTGTTTAGTCTTTTAAAACCCATTGAAAACTTGTACGAAATCGTTCAAATCTCTCTAAATCCCTTGAAGTCTTCCAAAATTAGTTGAGGTCCATAAAAATCATGTGAAATACCTTAAAATCCTTTTATAGCCCATGAAATCTCAAAAGATTCTTGAAAATGCCTTGAAGAGTTCTTGAATCACCTGAAATTCGTAGAAAATCCATGAGATCCCTTAAAATGTTTTAAATTTACTTACAATCCTTTTGAAAGTACTGGTAAAATCTTCTAAAATCTTTTTAAGTACTTCAAGAATCCTCTACATTTTTCAAAATACTTTGCAATTTCTAAAATTTGTTTAAAATCCATTGAAACCTTTAAAAGTTTCGTGATATACCCTCAGGTATTTCGAGCCCTCTGAGAACGCTTTAAACCTTTCAAGATCTCTCAAAATCCCTTGAAATCTTCTCACAAGATGATGATTCAAGTAGGAATTTTTTTTAAACCTCATAAATTAATAAACGTTTAACTTTTTTTTTAGATACTCAATCACTTTACTTTCTTCAATTTGTTTTCTGTTTTTAATGTATAGAAATGTTTATTCATTGAATTCCCATGTGAATTTTTAAAAAATTATGTAGATATAACATTTTCAAACACTTGTTTCTAATACGTAATTCTCTTTTTTGAATGTTCATCATTTTGTTCTCGATACTCAAAAAATTTTTTAGTAATTTTAATGTACTGAAATATCAATTTAATAAATTCCAAATGTGAAAGATTTGGAAAATCATGCAAATGTAAAATTGTTAAACACTTGTTTTCAATCAAAAATTCGTTCTTCCGAATGTTTATATTCTTCTCTTTAAACACGTATTTTTTCTAGAAAAATTATTAATTTTTAAATACACTGAAATTACAAATTACAAAAATTACATTAAACAAATCTTTCTGAAAAAGTTGACTTTTCGAAGACGGGTTGACACTGGCAAATAATGATTTGGAAAATTACACAGGCCGACAAAAATTAAAATTTTTTTGTACCCAAAGACTGGACTAGGTGACCGCAAGGGACTTCGAAGTCCTAAAACTGAATCTGTTGTCCCAATTTTTCCTATACGTCAGGATTACGAAATATCCTAACCCAAAAGTGGAAAAATGGGCATTTTCAGCCATATTTGAAACAATATCACGCGAGCAGTGATTTTTTTCTGAAAACTGCTTACGCCATTGTTTAGTACTCCTTTTTACCTTTCATTTCCATTCTTCATCATCCAGAAACGATTCTTTTTTTCCAAGATATGAAATATTAACCATTTCAGTTTCACACCGAAAAACTAGCATAGAAGGCGAAGAAAGTGAATAACATTGTGTTATTGGATTGATGTAGGATTTGGTGTCTAATGGTCTTTGAGTTTGTTAAATCCGAGTTTGAGCTCAGATTTTCAAAATTCAAGATGGCGGATGAAATATCGTGGACTGAAGCTTTAGGAAATTCTTGAATTTGTAGAAGACTCACTTTCTTAAAGTTCTTGAGATTGCTGAATCCGAATTTGAGCTCAGGTTTGCAAAATTCATGATGGCAGATCCAATATGGTAGAATAAAACCTTAAGAATTTCTTGAATTTGTACAAAACTTGATTTCTTCAACTTTATAAGATAGCCAATTTCGAATTTCTGCTCAGATTTGCAAAATTCGTAATAGCGGATGCAATATAGCGGAACAATATTTTAAGATATACGGAATAAACAACTCAGAAAACTTGTAATCGAAGAAAATATAGTTCTGAAAAGAACTCATTAGATACCTCAAAAAAAAACTTTTAATGAAATATATTGGACACATATTTTAGTATTTTTAAGCAACACAACTATTCATCAAGTGATGACACCAGTCAATCAAGCATACGGAAGACTGATGAAATCTGAATGAAATATTTTTCGTTTCGAATTGGGGCTGAATGCTATGGTCCAAAACAGATCCAATATAGCGAAACAAAATTTTTGGATGTACTTTTTGTGGAAACGATATCGTTTTTCACAGAAAGATCTTTTCAATGATTTACGGCTGTTTTACTAATGTGCTTGCTTCTTCTCAAAGACCAGCAGTTATCAGCCATCATTGTCTTATTCCATCTACCTTGGTAGTGCTTCTCCTTTTGCTTCATGTCTTAGTGAAAACGTTCACTCATTTCTTCACTGAATTTTCCAAGATTGTCTGGAAAGTAATCCAAATGAGAAAATAAGAATTGTACTTTATAACTCATCAAGCATCCCAATTCCTTGAAATTGTTTAGCATAGTAGATACAATTTTTTCATAATTAGGGTCGCGATTGTTACCTAGAAAGTTTTCAGGTACCCCTTATGAAATATACCCATGCTTCCTCCTTCTTAGCCTCCACTGCTTTATTGAAATTTTTATTTTTCATTGAAGCTCTTATGTCAGGACCGACAAATATTCCTTCCTTCACCTAAGCATCAAATAACATGGAAATTTTTGAATGTAAGTATTTAAGACATAGGCCATTCATATCCAACGCCTTGACAAATTGCTTCATTAATCGAACGTGGAATTTTTCTTCATGGAATCGACACTGGTCCCATATATAATTCGCGCAGAGCCTGTTAGAATAAAATAAAAAAGACTCATCTAATATTCGAGATTGTATGTAGTCTTGAAGTTACCAAATTTACCAAATTTGAGAAATCCAAAATTTCAAAACTGAGTTGTTTGCAAATTTCTTCATGAATATCAAATCTATCTAGTGACTAAAAATAAATTCCAAAACAACCTACTTCACCCAATTCGAAATTCCAAAATTGCATTCTTTGAAAATTCATTTCGGAGTTATAGACTTGTCAATTTGATAAAAAATAAATTTTTGAAGGTACCAAATTTACCAAATTTACCAAATTTGAAATTCAAAAACTGAATTGTTTGCAAATTTTTTTATCAATATTAAATTTATCTAGTGACCAAAAATAAATGTCAAAATTACTTACTTTACTCAATTTGAAATTCAAAAATTCCAAAACTGGATTTTCTGAAAACTTTTTTCGGTATTAGAGATTTATCAATTCACAAGACAATAAATTATACAATTATTATGCTTATCACTTTCAAAATGCACTGATTTTCTAAATAAACAAATTTTTAATTTTTCACATTTTTTCGAACGTTGGCGAAGGCAAACGAAATCCTCTGATTAGAAGTGAGCACATGTCACATACCGTGGTCGTCAATGCCGTATTTTTAGTCTTCTTCTACTTGGATGAAAATGTATTTATAAATTTAAAATTTCTAGGAAATTAGAAATTTGGTTATTTAGAGAATTTCATAATTTATTTTTTTGCGGACTGACAAATTTATAATTCCGAAATAAATTCTTGAAGAACCCGTTTTGGAGTTTTGAAATTTCAAATTGGATAAAGTGGGTAATATTGAAATTCACCTTTGGTCACTGGATGAATTTGATATTTATGAACAAATTTACAAACAACTGAGTTTTGGAATTTCGGATTGTCGAATGTGGTAAGTTGGGTAACTTCAAAAATGTATTATTCGGTGAATTGATAAATCTGTAATTCGAAATTAGTTTGCAAAGGGCCCTATTTTGGTATATTAGAATTTCAAATTTAGCACAGTAGGTAATTATGAAATTCACTTTCGGTCACTAGATAAATTAAGAATTTATAAAAAAATTTGCAAACAGTTGTGGAATTTCAAATTTCACAAGTTCAACAATCTATCATTTAGCGAATTGATAAATCTATAATTCCGAAATAAATTTTCAGTTAATACAATTTGGGACTCTCAAATTAGGTATTGTCGATAATTTTGAAATTCACTTTTGGTCACTGGATAAATTAAAATTCACAACCACATTTGCAAACAACTCAACTTTGAAATTTTGAAATGAGATAAATTTAGTAACTTCAAAAATTAATTTTTTGTCTAATTGATAAGTCTATATAGTAATTTAGAAGTAAATTTGCGAAGAACCAAGTTGGAAATTCCGTAGTTGGAATTTATTTGTTGGCAAATTGATAAGTTTATAATTCGGAAATAAATTTACAGAGAATCGAGTTTCCAAACTGCAAAGTTAGAAGTAATTTCTTGGTGAATTGATAAATCTGTGATTCCGAAAAAATTTTGTAAAGAATCCAATATGGGAATTTCAAATTGGGTGAAGTGGGTAATTTTGGAATGTACTTTTGGTTCTGAATGAATTTAATATTTATAAATGAATTTGCAAACAACTCGGATTTGGAGTTTTGGATTTTCAAATTTGGTTAATTTGGCAACTTCAAGAATGTATTATTTGCTGAACTTATAAATCTAGAATTTCGAAATAGATTGTCAAAGAGCCCAATTTCGGAATATTAGAATTTGCAATTTGTCACAGTGAGTAACTTTAAAATTCACTTTTTGTCACTAGATGAATCTGAAATTCATAAACAAATTCGCAAAAGTTTTGGAATTTCAAATTTAGGTGAATCTTATAACTTCAACAATTAATTATTTGGCGAATTGATAAATGCATGATTTCGAAATAAATTTATATAGAATCAAGTTTTGGAATTCCAAAATTAGAATTTATTTCTTGGCGAATTGATGAATCTATAATTCCGGAAGAAATTTTCAAAGAATCCAATTTTGGAATTTCAAATTCGTTGATGCAGGTAATTTTGAAATGTATTTTTTGTTCACTCGATAAACTGAGCATTTATAAATAAATTTGCGGAAAGTCAGAAGTATCGAAATCTTGAATGTCGAACTTGGTAAAATAAGAAATGTTTGATTTTCCACATTTACCCCAAATTGTACATTTATCAGGTCGAGGAGTCCCTGGACTTTTCCCGGTGTAAGTCGAAGAGTCATTTACGGTGGAGTGGTGGTATACGAGGTGTGACAATTAAGTAATGAGACTGATTATACAAAAACCATATATTTGAAAATTATTGTACAACTCTTC